>JABWIB010000658.1:55479-75237 GCA_016617825.1 Platyplectrum ornatum | reverse complement strand
TATATCTTTTAAAATTCCTATAATTAGACTAGTTCTAACAGGGTAATTGAGGGTACCCAAGTAGCACTTAGCGACCACCTATCAAGACAGGCAATAAAATCACAAAAGGGCAGCGCAACCAAGGAACCATTCTATCCAGATTATAGCATATCAACGCAGTTTATTGTAATATGTCATTTAAAAAAANAAATAGAAAAAATAAAAAACAATGACAGATCAGTAACAATATATTCCCACCATTTAAACCATTTATGTGGTTCACACAAACACACACACACACCTACATCAAAATACAAAGAAATATGTGTAACAGATCTAAGGAGTAGGTTTAATTTAAAATATTTGTGATCTCTTCGTATTTGGTAGATGTTTAAAGAATAATAATGATTTGCATGACAAGGTTGCTGTATTGTGTTTAGTATTTTCATTTATAATACAATATTTGTTTTACAAAGGATACATTTGACATATAGGAGTTGCATAGCTTTGCCTGAACAGACCTGAACATCATCATAGACAGAGTAGCATGAATAATGAGTCAGAGAGTTGTCTGGGATTGGAGAACTAGTGAGAGTTACAGTATTATGGTATGGCAAAAAAAATCACAAAGATGCCTGTAAGCCCTGGTGATAAATANTGTGGCACTGGAGAGGGATCCAGGGGGCACAGGTGCAACAGAAAAAACATTGGATTTATTGTTTAGGAACGCTGATAATTGTTTTCTTATTATTGTGGCAAATTTAATAAGTGAAGTAAGAGGAGGAAAAAAGGCGGTTTTATCTAGATAGGATTCACAATAGCTTCAAATATAGGAGGTGAAGCATATCAGAAGGTGGACCCATAACACAGGCAGATGCTTCCATTGATAGCCATTCCAGACACCCATCGCAAACCAAGCTTTTGTTTGGCCTAAATTACTTTCTTTACTTCGACTTATGAAGCTGATGAGTTAATTGACTTTTGCAATCTCCATAAGAAAGCTTTTGATTAGCCTGCATTTAGGCTTTTAGTTTAGTTTAACCAGTTCCTTCATATATTCATCAATCATGCTATATGAAACTGTTACTATACGCATTCACTTAGTATCATTTATGAAAGAAATGTGCAGATGCCTTTTGTATTATGAATGCAGTTACTACATTTAACTGTAAACATGTTAAACACATTTGTAAAGTCTGTTATTACAAATGACTGTAAGGGAGCTATTTTTTTTTATACCATTTTATACCTGTAAGGTAGTATTTTTTTTATACCATTCACACCTATCGGGGTTTTTTTTATATTGGTTAAATTGAGTTATGTCGAAATGTGTTATCTCCTATGCAAATTAGTAAAGAACACACATTTTCTGCGCTTCATGAAGCATTGAATCGAGCCCTATGTCAGTAACTGCTGTGCTTTCTATCTTACTGCTGCTCAGCCTACTTCAGCATCACAACATATTACAGCAACACAGATTAGTCTTTCTCTTGCATCCATGCTTGACTTGCTTCAACATTACATTACTCCATTTCAGTCTGCTCCTGCATCCATCACTGATGTTCAGTTTGCTTTCATCCCAGTTGTGTCTGTTATCTTCCTTCTGCAACTTTACTACTCCAGCAGTATCACCACAGGTTGATTGTAAGCAGGTTCTTGTGCGTTCCCTTGTCTTCCTGTTATCAACACTATCTTACATCTGTATAGCAGTGGATGTGATTTTGGACACGTATTACCATATTTATTATTGTAGGACTTTGGGTTGGCACATTTAATTAATTATTTAGGTTTAAGAGGCAGTTTAAATAATTTCTGAGGTGTCATGTAAATCACTGGGTGCTCTCATTAATGTGTTCTAACTGCAGTATCTAAGTATAAATGTAAATAAAAATGCTCCCTTTTCAACCATATGACAAGAATGTGTGAATGATTTTGGTTACATTAATACTTCTGCCATTAATTAAATCCATTAATGCATCATTAGAAAACGAAATTCTCTGTTTATATTTCATATGTGGTCAGCATTAAAGGTGGACTAAAAAAAGTCCATAATCCTTAAACATATATTTACATTGTGCACAAATGAACCTATTTTACATTACATTATTTAGTTTGTAACAGCCGATGACCTGCAAGTGAAGGCGTTATGTAGTCACATTGTTTACCTCCTTGATCTCATTGTGTTTGAATTTCTTTTCCCAGTTGATCACAGCCGAATTAAACTGCACAGAGAAGACAATGATTATATTAATGCTAGTTTGATCAAGATGGAGGAGGCCCAGCGAAGCTACATACTGACACAGGTAGGTACATGGTTTTGGAGGAACTGTCTAGTGTTATCATGAAACATTGTGTCTTTTTTTATTGTCTGTTTAAGATGATTAGTGGAAACAGTACAATAATATTTTACGGGGTGTTGAAAAGTATGTTGGATATACACTTCCCGGTATTCAGAGTTGTTTCCACACTGCCTGTACCGTTACTAATAGGATTGGCCCAGTGACTGTCTGATTATTTAGTAATCCTGAATGAATAGGTTATCACAGAGTACTATTGTTACAGGATCCAGTCAAAACTCATACTTGAGTGTTTCTGCATTGTCTGATATGTCAGCCAAGCCACAATGTCTACTCCATCAGGCTGTAGGTTAAGATTGGAGTTACACTTAGCAGTAGCGCTACTTGCCAGCAGAATTAATCACCATTGATCATTTCGATATTGGCAACACTAAGGTTAAGGTAGCAATGTTGTTGACCTTAGTGTTGTCAAGAAAACAACCATGTCCGTTTACACAACTGGTTGCCCATTCACACTGCACAGTGTTGACCCAGGAAACACTGTGCATAGGCAGCCTGGCACCCAGCCTTTTGGACAACTTCTTTTTAGCCGGGTCTAAGGCCCGGCCAGTAAGAACCAGGGTTACCGTTCAGACTGCATTGAAAAAGCTGATCATGAAAGCCCCAGCTTTTCCTATGTAGTCTGAACGGTTTATTACTTAAACCTTGTTTCTATGCCAGTATTACAAATTTATAGAAGGCAGAGAGCCGCCTTCAGTGATACATTACTTTNTATTAACTTATTGATGACATTTTTCAAACCACAATGATAAATCTCATCATGGCAAAAAAAAAAATTGCTTCAGTATACACACAGGCAGACACATGATCAATATAAGGGATATGATAGCAATGCATTATATTGGCCTATGCACGATTGCTAACATGCTATAGTAACATTATAAACAATAAAGGAACACAGATATAAATTGAGCGAGAAAGGACTAAAAGAAAAATAATATAAAAATAAACCTGAGAACTCATTAAGCCATAAATGATATAATGCTAGACCTCATGTAGCAACATAGCCCCTGTCCTATATTAGAAAATAGCAGGTTGGTTGATTTTTATACCAGAACCCAGGTATTATCACTATCAAGCATCTCTACATACAGACCCCATTAAGGTGAAACTTTAATAGTAGCCTGCATATAAAAGTTTTTGCAATATTATTGCCTTCACCCCTTCCTGGGAGGGACATGCATGTTTAATCCATTGAGATGAAATGAGACTTTTAACCATCATTTCAATCACAGTTACTATTAACAGATCTCAAGCTTTATCTGTCCCTAGATCCCAATTCCTCCCAAATGCCACACACCATTGCCTGAGAGTCTCTAGATATCTTTGTTCTGAAATCTTGTTACAAAACGTTCTCTCACAACAATCCCACATACTGTGAAAGAAAGTGGCCTTAAGGGTTGAACACTTAAATACATTACTATTTTTGATGTAACCTATATATTATATACTATATATTAGCCTAGAATTTTTNTTTGTTTTATGTTCAGCCGTTTTTTTTTCTTGTAAATTTATGACCATTAGTTAATTTGCATATACCTTTATTTTATCTTCCCTTCCACAGGGTCCTTTGCCTAACACTTGTGGTCATTTCTGGGAGATGGTGTGGGAGAAGAAGAGCAGTGGAGTTGTTATGCTNAACAGAGTTATTGAGAAAGGATCAGTAAGTATCTATCTTTAATATTTTTTCATTTTGTGTGCCTGTGTCGTCAATGCTAATTAATGTGGTAAAGGTAATGGCATAATCCTATATTGTAAATGTCAAAATCAATATGTTTTGAGACCATAGGCTTTTTTAGAGTTCCGGTTAAATACATCAGTCATGCTTCTTTATATTTTCATGTATATGTTGTTTTAAAACAAATTGTCAGTTTATGTGAATCTGGCGCATTAGAATATCTGTACTTAACATCAAGGGATCCACCTACTTACTTTAGTAGAATTTTATATGTGTTTCTTCTGAAATCTAAATGCATCCAGTGGTGTGAAAGTGACAAAACCGCTACATAACCTCTTCTACCTAACATAAATATTAGAGTTTTGGATATCTTTAAAGGGGGATTCTAAAGCCAGTTATTATTTATGCAATCATTAATTAGCTATACTTGATTCTAATGACAAAATATATGCTTACGTTATTTTGATTTATCTTTAACCATTTCATTCCAAATATTCTGTCAGCCAGACCAAAATGAGGGACCCAGTTTCTATTGTCCAATCTGGATATTTTGGAACTCTGGAATGTACTTTTCACTCATGTATAGCACNACCACCACAATTTATATAAACAACTTTGTATAGAAAATTATTAATGCGACAGCTCGTTACCATGTTAACATTCTCTAGTGTTCCAAGCCTGATTATTATGCTGCTCCTACACTGTTGTGATAAAGCAGCAACAAAGGTGCTATCTAAATTATAACTGCTCTTCAGATTTCTATGTCTGTCCTTTGTGAATCATTTCCTTTTTATGACCTTTGTGATTATTATAGAAAAAAGTTGGAGACAGCAGTTTCAGTGTCTGTATGATTAGTCTTGTACCAAATATAGTCTATTTCTAAGCTAGTAGCATATTCATTACAGCATTACCTCTGACCCATAGTGCAATCATTGTAAATATTACTTTCCAGTGTTACGGTTCTAAAAAAAAAAATTTTACTAAATCGGTATAAAATAAAAACTTTGAAGAACAAGCCTATCTATTTTTTATTATTTTATATCTATGAGGTGGTCATACTCCTATATTAAACTTTCGACACATGATCCAGTCTGGTTCCTCTTTAAATACAAAGCATCAAGAAACAAGTCCACTGGGTCAATACTTTCACCGAATTCAGCGGTTTTCAAACTATTTTGCTCTTGGACCCCGTCTGACAAAAATTATTTTTTACACGACCCCAGCAAGTTACGGCCCCTATATATTTATAAATCACACACTTTTTAAAAAAGATCTGGTGATCAGATTATCATTTTAAACAGCTGTAAGTATATGTTTTGTACCAAACTATATAGGTTCATGAGGTTAATTTTGGGGGTTAAAAAGGGCTGAAAAGTCCCCTTTTAAACCTTTGGACATTGCATTTGTGTTATTTGTGCATCATGACAACTGGCAATCCTAGGTGACAAATGAATGTGAAGTTGGAACTGGTTCAGTGCAGCAGTCTAGGCGGCGGGCTATTTCACGCATGTATCACAGTCGCACCCCCGGTCCCATAGTGCCGGCCCTGCAGTAGACAATGGTCTCTCTAAGGAAGTCGTGACCCACCCTGGGGTCCCGACCCACAGTCTCAGAACCGTGGACCTAATTAATCAAGAACCCTCGGTTTAGTCCACAATCCACACTACAGTGCTTTTTGCACTGGTAAAAATAAATGAGTGTACAAGATCTGATCAGCGCTAAGTGTAAACCACACAACATCTGAATGCAAGCACTATTGATTTGGTTAGCACTGATCAGATCTTGTACACAAATACAAGCCATGCATGACTCCAACCAAGGAGCACCCCAGATATTTGTGACATCTGTATCTTGGGGTGCCTAATAGAAATGTATAGACGTCACAGAGCTATGACTTGCTGGCAGCCAGAAGCTCTCGGGATAGAGGTTGTGTTATGTTCATGTCAATCAGTGCGTCACAAAGATCTGAATGAGCCATTTGGAGAAAGAAGAACAAGAAATGGCAAGAAGTATGTTGAAAACTTTGCTCGTGTGTGGACACATCCTGGATTGACACAGATGTTCTTATAGGACTTTCAGAGTTTAAAAAAAAAACAAAAAAAACTAACGTAGTATCTGTAACTGTAAATTGCTCTTTTGTGGAAAAGTCTTAAAAACAGTGTCTGATTTTTTTTTGTCTCCTGTGTAATATTTGTGCAAAGTATTTATGCTATGATCCAAATTTTATTTCTTATTAAGCTCCAAGTGAACAGAGTTAACTACTTTAAGACTGGTGTCTAAATAAATGTGAAAACATCTGTGAAATGACCTTCATTGATAGAACCTATGGTGCATAATGTGCATGAACTACAATGGCTTGGCACTGGGGAAATCCTATCTAATTTGCAAATAGTGTTATGGTGCCAGTATATAAGATATTACCATGTTACTCCTTTGGATGAAATTCTAATGGAGACGATGCCAAAACAGAGAATGATACCAAAGAAATAGTTGTAATTCCAGGTAAAGTCATTTTACATCTTTCCTTTTGTTTCTGGTTTTGATGTTGAATTGAGTTCCTGCGTTTTGCATTTTCCGTACGTGCTGACAAATGACAGATGTAATTATGCAGGAAGTAGAGAGTGAAATGATGTTGCTTTTACTCTCTCCAGAGGAATTACACGCGGCTGAGAGAAGCCGCGATCCCTCCAGCTGTTCCATGCATTACAGATAGCTGTATAAAGCATTCTCCATGTTTCATACGTCACCGTTCACTCTGCTTCATATTGCTGATTCATGCAGTAAGGCATAGCTGTCATTCATTGTCTTAACCCATGACAGTGCTGACTAGTAAACCTTAATCGTTGTAATAGTTCTGGAACACAGAACTGGACTCTTGAATGGCACAGTATTGATGTTGTATATAAAGGTTTTCTCCNACTCACCCCCATGCATAGGTCTGTAAATGGCTAAACATTTAGACCAGGCTTAAGCAGAGGTCTGGAGATCTAAGTAGTTGTTTGTGTCCCTATCTGGAATCTATTTTGGACAATAAGAACTATTGAATTGATTACTGTATATTATAGTATTATATAGTCAATGATAGTAAATAAATGTTTCTGCACTAACCAGGTGTACCTCCTTCAAATAGCAATACTGAAAAAGAATTTGGCATGTCCTTTCAGCACTAAAGCCATCTCAATCTTTATGTTGGTCTTATCAATGTTGGTGATAAAATTATACATGGTATCTCCTCCAACCCTCAGGTTTACATCTCCCAATCAGAACATCAAGTGTCATGGACCTGCATGGAGATTTAAAGATCAAGGAAAACGTGGATGTTTTCTGTTAATTTACTTATTAGATTTTATTACCAACCCTTTAGAAAAATATATTAAAGATTAAGGCCTTTATTTACTAAGCAGGGAGATTGAAAATGTTGCCCACAGCGACCAATCATATACAAGCTCATATTCTCCATTATGTAAAATGAAACTGAGAGCTTGAATGTGAATCTTTAAATCTTTCCTTTTCTTTCTGGTTTTAATCTTGAATTGAGTTCCTGGGTTTTGCATTTTCCCTACATGCACAAGGAGCCAAATGATCCTCATTGTGCAAGTTAAATTAGGTAAGCTACATGACAATGGTGTAGTACAAGTTTTGCACCTAATTACAGTAAATGATCTGTAATGTGCAGAATATGGACATGGTTGTGTTCTGTATGTGGTCAATAACAGGGCACCTATATTGCATGTGCTGACATTTAATCCTGCATATTATGCGTACATCAAAGAGCTCTTAGGGAGGATGGCAGGAAGTGCAAATAAACAAAAGGGGAAATGAGGATAGTTGCTTTAGGCAGGAATTCCAGTCATCCCAAAAAAATGGTGGAAATGACTGTCAGGAAATTACGTTTCACCTTTTATACTTCAGCCAATGTTGGTTTGCAACTTCACTTTGTAGTTGTAGTCATAAGCTAATGAGTGCATTTATGCAAACAGCGCTCTGAGTAATACAAATGACTATCAATATATTTTACTGATTACATGTTCGAAATCTGGGACATTATCTGGTCATAATCTTTTCCCATTCTGTGTTATGGGTGATGCCACTTCCAGGACCCACTAACCTTACACTTTTGTATGCTACACCTCCACATACATTTCCACACCTACGTTTTCTATAGAACACCCTGATCTGTTTTAGATATAAGCTCTGCTACCAGGTCTCCTCTTCATAGGACCTTCACTGAAGACTGTCATCTATTGATATTTTATTGCTTTGGTGGGAGAAGCATCTGGTTTTCTAATGCAGCCGTAGTGTGTGTATATATATATATATATAAAGCTAATTTCTTCTTACTACTTTAGATTCCATTAGAACTGAACTCAACATGCTTTGACATTGTCTTGAGCCTTCTCATTATGTGGTAGATTCCCTACTGACACATGCCTTCCCTTGATGAGTAAGATATGCACTATTCTTTAGGCCCAGTCATATTCCTTTTGATGGGCTTGTTCTCCAGGTTATTCAGATTAAACAAACTTTCCTTTATAAAAAAAATAAAATAAAACCCTGAACATGTATTAATGGCTTTCTTTCCGCTGAGTAACTTGTAATTCAGACTATCCTCTGGGGGTTTTGTCACTAATAGTTCCTTGCATAATGTCATCCTGGAACTTACTGGAAACTGTATTATTTCTGCACACAAATAGGCTGAGTTCAGAATGTATTTCCAGAAATTGGAATAACTGCATTCATGTTTTCTGAACGCACTATCCTGGTATGATGTTTGGAAAACTGTAATCTGTCAATTCACTGCACATAGTGTCTTTGTCAGTCAGAATTTCTTTCATTGAAAATCAACTGCACAGAATATATATACATGGAAAGCGTGTAAAACCTACTAAGATTCTTGGAATTTCTTGTATTAAAGGAACATATGGTGCAGATTAAATTATTAACCATGTCCAGTGCCTTTCTGTGAATCTTTGATACTGAGAATTCAATATCTTTGTAACTCATTAGGTTTTTTTTTATTTAGGGTTTTATTTTTGTTTTTAATTGTCATGTTTTCTTTTTAATTACTCTAGATCAAGTGTGCCCAGTACTGGCCAAAGAGAGAGGACAGCCCAATGGTGTTTGAAGATGCAAACTTGAAATTAACCCTGCTTTCTGAAGACGTCAAGTCCTATTACACAATCCGTGTGCTGCAGCTGGAGAATCTTGGTGTAAGCTGTGAGGGTTTTGTGGTAAAATTGGATATTATGTAATGTTGGAATCTCAAGAATTTCGAAAGTTACTTCAGTGATTCATGACTAAACTAAATTGTTGCTGCATCAAGTGAAGCCATAATGAAATATACAAAACTTTTCCAGTAAAGGACATTTATTATAATAGAATATGATTTTCTAAATGTCATTATAATATAGCTGAATAAGTTGACTTCTCTTGTCATTTTATTTACAATTTGTTTCTATTGATTTGCAGACACAGGAGACCAGGGAAATTCTGCATTTTCATTATACCACATGGCCAGACTTTGGGGTTCCAGAGTCTCCGGCCTCATTCCTCAACTTCCTGTTTAAGGTGCGAGAGTCAGGATCTCTAAATCCTGAGCATGGGCCCATAGTGGTACACTGCAGCGCTGGTATCGGCAGGTCGGGAACCTTCTGTTTGGCGGACACATGTTTACTTCTGGTAATTACTACAATTTGGCCTCTCTTCACAATGGTGATCATAAAAGAAGGGGAGGAGGGGAACTGTATTTCACGCACCCATTGACACACATACACATAAGTTATTACATAAGTTATTTGTTTCCTAAATTTGTTTGTTATAGAAATGAAAGTACCATATTTTTTAATAACAGGAAGATCGTCATTTACCTACTTGGTATCCTTCTGCATGGATTATGGGATTATAATGTAAAGGTTTACTTCATAATCTCTCACTATTCAGTAAATAATTAAATGGCATCTTCATTTTTGTTTCATTTCTATACTCTTTTTGTTGTACAGATGGACAAGCGGAAAGATCCGTCCTCTGTAGATATCAAGCAAGTCCTGCTGGAAATGAGAAAATACAGAATGGGTCTCATACAGACAGCAGATCAACTGCGGTTTTCCTACCTAGCTGTGATCGAAGGGGCCAAATTTATCATGGGCGACTCGTCGGTGCAGGTAGATGCTACGCCTGGAATACTCACTCTGGAATAGTCTGGTCTGTCTTTAAAAAGAAATCGTTGTCTCCATTACAGTAGGCGCTTGGTCTGATACTGCATGTTATGTTGCTTTCATTACATAGCCAGTCTTGACATGACTGAATATCATGGACATCATTCATCATTGAAGTTACCATCTATTTACCATTTGTGTTGCTGTTGTAGGAGCAATGGAAAGAGCTGTCCAATGAAGATATGGATCCTCCGCCAGAACATACTCCACCTCCACCCAGGCCCCCCAAACGAATTACTGAAGCAGTGAATGGCAGGATGCATGAACAGTTTTTTTCTCAATCGATAGTGGAGGAGGTGATAACAAAAGCTGTCTCTACTATGGAGAACAGTGTACCTGATGGCAAAGTTCCCCTTCCTCCTCCACCACCTATTGAAAGGTAGGCGCTCTAAGTGCTCAATTGTAGTGTATATATCATGCCTTTTCCACTCAGACAGGAGGATGTAGGTGCAGTTTAGGTTTATTCCCAGAGAGTCTCCTAGCAAGACGATGCTAGTGACTGCCGGCATCGCACTTCTTGGACATTCTCAGTAGCGCAGTATTGATGGTCATAACCATTGTCCTGCTGGATACTACTCTTTCAGCAGTTTCATAGTTTCAGCAGCAGCCAGGAGAGGAAAGAAGCTGTAGTATGGTTAAATCTCTGTGGACACGCCAGGTGTTAAATTCTGATTGTCATGGTGACCTGGGGTTTTCAATCCTGGTTTAAATTTTATTTAAAATTTTGAAACATAAATTAAATATGTGGTATCTCTGTGGTGTCAGTATTTCTTGTTTGAATTTTGAAGCATAGTTAGTCTTGCAGGTCAAGTTTTCAGGGATATTAAGGAGAAGGCCGTTCTGTTTCTCTACTAGATGAGATCCTCCATTTAATTTTATCTGTTCTAGTATGTCATTCACATTTAACTACATGATTTACCCTTCCCATTTGCAGCACTCGTCAAGACACTGAACTAAGGAGGAGAAATGCTAATGATGAAATCCACTCGTCAGATCGAGAAGAAAAGATCAAGTCTGACATAGATAAAAATGAGAGCCAGGAGTGGAAGTCAATGGTGCTAAATATCTGCATGTTCACTGTGCTGACCGCCGGAGCCATTCTATGCTACAGAGTTTGGTACCATTAAAGGACTCTCCAGTTTCTGCCCTGTCTGTAAACAAATTCTTCATGCAGGAGCAAGTGAGACACGATTGTAACCAAATTAAGAGAGAAGAGGAAATATTAAAGCTGAGCTTCAGTTTGACAGATCTAAGCTTTAACAGCTGGACTTTTCTCGAGCTCAAGAGTCTCAATGCACTAAGGGGTCTCGAGGAGCCCTGAAGTCCCAAGGAGAGATTACTCGTATCTCAGGGCCTACATCTATTCAGGAGTAAACACAGAGAATGCCAAATATTTTTTTTCCTTCTATCATTTTTTATTTTTAGAATAAAATAGTGGTATAACACGCTGTTGGTTTTTTCTTATTTTTCTTTTTGATCAGTCCCCCGTCTTTTTTTTTTTTTTTTTTTTTTTTTTTTTCCTATGTTTTTTTTTTTTTTTTTTTTTTGCCCACCGGAGGATCCTCCGGTTCTCCGGTGGGCCAGTCCGAGGCTGGACATGTGTATAAAGACACAAGAGTACTTTTTATTTTGTGTTGCTACATTTTAGTCCCATGCATTATGTAAGCATGTGACTTTTGTTTTGTAACCTAATTAATGGTTCTTTATATTGAACTTGCTCCCCAAGTCGCCCTTTGCCCCCCACCCCCCAAAAAACACAAATCAAAGGAATGTTTTTTTTATTTTTTTTGTTCCCTTTCAGGGAGAGTGGGGGGGTTTGTATTAGTGTAAGTGGCTGATAAATTGTATAGAAGATTATTTTTTTTTCTTTTTAATTGAGCTTTTGGGCTGTGCCTGACACATAACCTCGATATAACTGTTACAATGACTTCAGTGTCATTTCCATATATATTGTAAAGAGTAGGAAAAGTAGTTTTTGTTTTTTCTTCCTTTTGCTCAGGGTAGGGCAACAGTATCTTTGATTTCCCTTGGATCTTCTTATTTCCATTTTGTGTTACATATTGGACTTCTGTTTGCACGTTCTCCTGTAGTACTGACTGATACATGCTTTCCCGCAGAATGCTACAAAATAAACACAAAAGGAATTATCTACCAGCATTTCAACCGTATGGTGCCTCAGAACTGGAGTGCTGAAACACCGCGCTGTACACGTTTTGCCTAGTGGGAGCTCTGTCGACGAAGAATCTCTCACCTCCAGCAAAGCCAATGTTTGTCATGGTTGATCTCATGTTTGGTGCTTGGGAGTTTCAAACCACTTACTGGGACTGTTTAAGGTAAACGTGGTTTCAGTTACACCACCACCACCATGGAAGGTCCGTGTCTGTCTGATATGTGGCAGTCGTCAGTATAATTTGTATAAGCTTTTTTTTTCCTGCCTCTTACATTTATACACAGTACAAGGTGTTGGGATATGTAACCAACACTGTTTGGAGGAGGGGGGAGGGCTCTGGTGGGGATGGATAATGATATTTAGTGAACTCTACAATACTGTTTAAATCTGACGCAATATACAAATGCACTTGTGACACTTGAATGTGTTGGAATTATGTGCTGGTCCAATAAAATTTTACTCTCCCTTCCAACCTGATTGCTCATTGTTGGTCAATCTAAAAATAAAGGACTGCATAAGGTGAATGTTTAAAAGTAAATATAAGTTATGGACTGATATTTAATTAGTTTAGTAAAACCACATTTTACAAAGTCTTTGTTCGTTTCAAAAACTTTGGATTTTTATGTGTGCCAGTAACAGGATCCATCTGGGTGCATGCCTATCCAGTTATCAGGGCTCCATCCTACAGTCTGCAATGATTTGTTCTGATGTTGCAAGAGTGTATGATCTCCCCCGACCATAATTTCACATATCACATCTATGGTTATGTTTTTATGAACATCCTATAAGCTGCTATCACCAATGGTACGTTGTCTGTGATTAGTGTCACAAATTTTTCAGCAGATGGTTGGGTGCAATTAGAATCTCTGATCTGTAGGTAAATTGTATGTACATGGGAATCACATCCTCCTTTAGACCCAGCTGTGTACCCAGCTTTTAANATCCATATTATGAATTTGTATTTAGTTTTCACTTTTCTGAGGTTGTTTGTGATCAAGGTTTTGTAGAGTCAGTGGAACAAAAGGCTCCATGCACCCAGTTTATCTGGTTACCATCAGAGCATTGGAAAATGACTAATGGAGCAGTGAGCAAGACTTCAGTTATTGGTATGCATTTTGTACATCTAAGAAATATAACTAGTATATATATATATATATATATATATATATATATATATATATATATATATATATATAAAAAACAATATATGAGGGGTATATCATTAGTTAACTGTAATGTTTCACATTTTGGTAATAAGATTGGTGTTCTGAAATTTCAAATCACAACACAGAATTGCATTCTTTCTGAATCTCCCTTTGTGAATGGATGCAGGGCATCATTGGGTTGTTTGTCCATAGTTTTTTGTGATTTATTTTAGTTGTTAATTTATCAGATGACCTTGTTTTCATCTCAGCATTGTTGTGTGGTGGTAAACAATTTTTTGTGGAAAAATGTATTACTCACACACAAAACAATCTAATTTACACTATAGAATACCTTATATCACACATTATATCTATTAAGTAATCCATTACTTGTGATAAGTGATAATTTTTTTTGATCTTTGAATAACCCACATTAACATTTAAAACACTTTTCATCCACAGTAATTGACATATTTTGGATAATAAGTTATTCTTGTATTAAAAGGAGAAACTCATTTTGAAGAAAAATGTTTATTAAAGAACTGAAATTACATTTCTTCATTCGGTGCATTGTATGCTTTAGTTTTTTTCTTAAATGCTATTTTCTTTATAAATGATTACATTCACTAACATGTATTTTTTTCTTTGTGATATCTATAACTCATCATTATTTCATAATTTTATTCTTAGTTTAGCTATACATGACATGTATATTTTAGCAATGTACAGTATGAACGTATATGTTACAATTACTTATCTTAATAGTTGGGTATATGAATACACCTGGCTTTTCATTTGTTCAGATTGACTAATAGACATTCTTTACCTTATGAAGTATTTGCCATCTAGTGAGTGTTACAAAGCACTTTGGCCTGCATAGGGAATAAATGGAGACAGGTTTCATGATGACCCTTTTAAGAAATGTAGAGAACACAATGTGAAGGTGCCTATTAGAGCCACCTACTCCTCCTGATCTCCATAACATCCAGCTATTTCCCTCTACCAGTGTTGTTAAACATTACAATAATTTGCTTTTGTTGTAAAAAAGAAATTGATGTACCTGTACTGCAATCAAATGTACAAATATGGCTGAAACTACTTGTCCAACATTCCAGATATTTCAAAGCTCTGTATTAAAGCTGGTTACAAGGTACATTCTTATCTCTGTTTAATTGCAATTGTTATAATGAAGGATTTGCTGCCATGAACCAATTGCATGCTTCAGTGCCATCTGCTGAAAACGGCAAGTCCGGCTCCCCGGATACCCCGTGACAACAAGCTGGATTCATTTACTGTTAGTTGTATTGGCTGGGAATTTTGTTCCAGGCATCTAGTAATCATTACTGTCCTCTCTGTAATTTATCTTCCTACATGACTCCTAGGCCTAGAGCAAGTAGCTGCTTGTTCTGCACTGTTATTGAGAAACATACTCTTTAGGGCTAAGGGTACATTTATAGTGCAGATTATATACAAGGTGTATGTTGGCTAATAGCTTCCTAGTGAAAGATTCTCAGGTAGTCTGTTCATTTTTAAAGGTCTTATGTAATATACAAAGGATATAATCTCTTGTACAATGTCAAACTTTAACAATCGGGTGGTGGTTAGTTGTCATGTGCTTCCACCTTCTGGACAGTGCTGGTATAGCATCATCTTTACAAATTTAGTAATTTCAGCAGTGAAGTGANCAGAACAACCATAACAGAAGAGTAGCATCTTTATGTTTGGTTAATTCACATGCTCATACTTCTTTTTCTCAGTTATTTTATGAAGGTGAATGAGAATTAGCCATATTATACAGTCCTAGAGCTTTAAGTCACAGTTAAGGTTGCTCCATGTAAAAGTATGAAACATTTTTATTATGATGGATTGTTAAATAAAATTAAATCGACACCAGTTTACATCAAAGCACTGAATTTTTTATTTAATATTTGTATAGCCAAGTTAAATATACAACATGGAATGTATCAGAATTTAATATACACAAATATATAGAATGTACATTTGTAAACCCTCACTGGTGGGTAGACCTTTTATGCCAGCACTCACTATGCTTCATCAATATCTCAACTCACGGCAACATGTATTATATATACAGGGTCTGTGTCTAAAGCAGTGTTACAATAAGGTTTAAAGAACAGATTGTATTTATCACAGAAAATGTCTCAAGCTTCAGCAGAGCAACGTGTCCAAAGGAAGACAAATCCACTCTGCTACATCAGCTGCATCTTTATCTTTGCTTGTCTCTTTATGCTTCAATATCATAAAGTAAGAAGACAAAACAACAATAATCTCTGGCATCTTAAGAACATGGAAGACAAAAGAGGATTCCAATAGTGGCTCTGGCCCCCAAAACTGGCATTAGTCTCATCTTTATATGGATGGTAGGTACCCTTTCATGGAATCGTGTTGCGTAGTCTGTGTTCCAAGTTCCCCATGTATAGCTGTACACACTGGTATTTTTCTGCTAATTATTACCAGTGTGTCGTCCATTGTTGCTTTAGAATCATCTGCTCCTTTGGTTGAATATTTGTCCTGATGTTTTGCATTCTTCTGTGTGTATGCTGTCCGCAACTATTTCCTCGACTGCCATTGTGGGAATGTATATACAAATAGAAGCTGGATAGAATCACCATGGAGGAGGTACAGACTGCGCAGAACAGGGTTTTGGGAAATTCCCGGCACTGGATGCTTTCAGTGTGTACAGCTGTGCATCTAAACAAAGCTGGACCAATATCATTTCATATGTCATATGAAGAATTCAAAGATCCAAGTGTGGACCCAACCTATTCTTTAGAAGACTGTGATCTCTATCTCTCCATCTAATGTCAATGTTTCCTGGAGTTCACAGCAGATTCGGTCAGTTTTCCCAAAAACTTGCCGACCTTTTTGACCTGAAATATACAGTCAACATATATATATTAGTAGAACTCAAAGATTTCACTTTATTACATTATCACTTGAATTGCTAATACTGCTAATGACCTTTTAGAGAATGATTTTTGGATGGGTGAAGCAAATCACTATCGTACATAGTGGGGGCAACTTGAGCTTCCCCCTCCATCCGATGTTGCTTGACAGAAGCTGACAGTTCAGCACTGACAACAAAGCCGCTAAGTTTTCTTCTGTCCGCTGCACCTGACGGTTCTGGAGTGAAAGCTGTCATCTCTCACAGCCTGCTACAAGGAATGACACCACTAAGCTCTCCATGATGGGGCAGCTGCTGATATCTGAATAATACTTTCTAAATGAATGATTTGGAATGCTCCAAGTGCAGGGCGTAATGCAGCAGAGCAAATTTGTGGTGACCTTTTTTATTTGGGAAGGCTGACTGTCGGTTACTTACCAAATGACACGATGGTTTCTCTAGCGGTGTTTCGAACCTCTTCCAATTCTGATTGGCACAAACATGCAATCTGATCAATGCTAGCAGAGCCCTGGAGGAAAAAACACAAGTTCAGTTCATATGTTCTCTTTAATCCCAAATGATAATACAGATGCCTTCTAGTGAGTGTTTAACTCTTGGAAATTAAAATGCACCAGATACCAAAATGTGTAAAAATGTGATTTTTATAGAAGAAGAGAGAATAGTCACAAAGGTATTGTAAGAGATGTCAGTAAGGGAGATTGTATAAAACTGTAATTAGAATACGTCTATTAACCTAGTGGCCATAAGCTAGCACTTACTTTCAGATGTTTCAGGGCTAGGCATGCCGATCTCTGCAGTTTCGGGTCCGTGTCAGACAAGAGCTCTGTGTAATACAGCACGGCCTAGTGGTAAGAAAATATTCATTAGGATCGCCAAATCACAACCACGCACATACCATAATGCTGCATGCAAAGGGTTAACTAACTTAGGGTTTAGGAGATGATGCGGATGTTCTGTTATAGGGCCTAATACCATTTAATGATTGGATTTAACCAATTTCCTCCACATTCTGCCTAAATACAATCTCCTGGCTGTCTTTATACTGAGTGTAATTAGATTGTATCTCCAAATAAACATTCCCAGGCTGGACCCATGGGAACTCAACCTTGCTGTGTGTATATTTAACCCATCATGGCTCGGTTTCTTTTAAGCACATATGACCTGCATGCTGAGCACCAGCCTCTAGTCAGATAATGGTAACCTTATATTA
Organism: Platyplectrum ornatum; assembly: GCA_016617825.1. Taxonomy (NCBI): domain Eukaryota; kingdom Metazoa; phylum Chordata; class Amphibia; order Anura; family Limnodynastidae; genus Platyplectrum; species Platyplectrum ornatum. Next base: position 57,557 of record JABWIB010000658.1, on the reverse strand, counting down.
GATTACACAGACAGAGGAATGTCATGGCTAGCTGCTACTTTGGCATTGCACAATAACAAACAATGTTCTCCTTCTGTCGTCTGCATATGATGATCGTTCCAGCGGTTCCAGTAAACGGGGTGCTTTTTGTTTTAGTAGTACTGGCCAGTTCTTCTCTATCCTGAAGCCTGTCCTGGAGGCTGGTACATAACCAGTACATACCCAGGCTTCAGTTTGAGCTATTGCCAATAGCAACCAATCAGATTCTAGCTCTGTTTCCTATTGCACACTAGACAATGCCAGCTATAATCTGCTATATATCCACTTTTTTATTCCTACAGTTTAGTAAATCTAGCCCCAGTTGTTGTGTAAATACAAATGTTTACGTTTATACCACCTTCAGAAACCTATAATAACTTCACTGCATTTCTCAATAGAACTGACTGACTGAGATTTGTGGAGTCAAAAGCAATTTGCAGAGGTTATTGCTTGTTCGTTCAGTATCTCAACAGAATGTTTGTTGTCATTTCATTAATTAAATTTGCTAATTTTTAATGTGATCCACCTCTCTTCAGGGATCATTTAAGGACTATCTGATGTTATTCTGTTAAAATAACAGGCTATATACCTGGATCCTAAACCTTGTACAAATAACAATCATTCCAAAGCACAGTTTTCATGTGCACTGGTTTCTGTTGATTGATGTTCTTACCCTCTGCTTGAAGAGTTTGTTTGCGGACGCTCTGCAGAGGAAGCGTGCAGCCACTTTGCACAGCTTCAAGTTTTCATCGATCTGGAACGTGGCCACCAGTCTCAGGAGCTGCGGCAGAGGCTGGAGTCGTGCGATCTGCTTTGCTTTCAGCTTCTTAAGTTTCTTAAGACGCCCAGGAAGTTGTAGGTCACCAATGAGCGTCACTGTGGAGGTAAAGAGGCATGTTGTCATGTATGACTGTCCAGAAACAATAACATACCTCCCACCTGTCCTGATTTTAGTTGGAAAGTCCCACTTTTCCTGCTGTTTTTTCTTAATTAAAACATTGCATTAAAATATGTAGAGTCCAGTAACTCTGTATAAACCTATTATAGGATAGATATGCCTCTAAGTCAAAGTGACGGATGTCAGTGTGGTTAGAAGATATTTCCCCAGCTATTAGATGGTGTGTGGGCAGCCAGGGAATTGTGCCTAATTTTGGATATAAATTATGGTTACTACAGCTGTGTTTGTATATCTCCGCAGCAGTATTTTCAAACTGAAATCAAACGCTTCATGATGTGAATTATACGACTACTACCGTCTAATAAAGGTAAATAACTTACCTTCTCTCATCAGTGCAGCAAAGTGTTTCTCTAAATCCATCACGTAGTATTTCCGTAGATAGCCGTAAAATAAGAAGATGGTGACAATATTGTCTGGAATGTCTGTTGAATCCATTATCCCTCCAAACCCAAATATCTGCTCCAGCGCCTTCCTGAAAACTGAGGAACAAGCAGACCATAAGGTTACTTGCACACGACATAGAAGTATCTTAACACATAGGGCTTATGTTATTCCGACGTGGATGAAAAAGCTTATTGAGATTCTATAAAGTCTTAATATTTTTTTCATTCATGGATGTTCTGTGGTTAAAAATTTATTTTTAATCATTGTAAATATTTTTATTGTCAATAAATTGTCTATATTGAGCGCTTATATATATATATATATATATATATATATATATATATATATATATAAATATTTTCTTAAGTCTTGGTATAGGTTGAAGTTTATTACATGGTTTAATTATAATAAAAGCCTAAATAGCTTGGTGTCTTGTTATATGCTTATTAATATGCAGGTCATCCTAAAGACATGTCTATGTTTCCCCTCTGCTCACCATGGCAGCCACTAACGGGTTAATTCCCCCTTGAGCATAGGACCGGAAAAGGAAAGAAGACACGGCCTATATAACATCCGCCCGCCCTGGCCACAGAGTCTTCTTTCCTTTTCCAAGCGTGGACCGGACCACTTGCCTCTCTCTGCCGTCCTCGAGCCGCCCGCTGCCGTTGCTCTGCACAGGCATGGCGTGCTGTTTGTTCCCCGGCGTCCTCGGCTCCCC
>JABWIB010000658.1:25847-37876 GCA_016617825.1 Platyplectrum ornatum | reverse complement strand
CCCATGGGTGGAGCTATCCACAGGACACACCCCTTTGGTGGCACAATTTACACCCCTTTTGTGCAGCGCTTGTCACAATCTCCCTGAAATCCATTTGGAAAAGTAGGCAACCCTGTTTTATACCCCTGTCTATGCCTGTTGTTTAGTTACCAATTGTACGGCACTGCAGAAACCTTGTGGCTAATTATAAATAAATGTGAATAATAATATTAATAATAATAATTACCTCACATATCGTAGAAATCACATGTAGTACACCCTCGAACTTATGTTTCAAGATATAAGCTGCTGACCTTTGTTTAATAGCAAAAAAAAAACAAATGTGACCTCTGATTGCATGCTCCAAAGCCAAGGAAAAAAAACCATTTCAGCCATCAGCCGTTTTCTAGCTGGAATAACAACTTGCTTTGCACTTTAATGACAAATGAGAAAAACCTGGGAGAAATGTTTGTGGCAGATTAAGCTTTCTGTAGGGATTAGCTCAGAGCAGAAATATGTTTTCTTGGTACAGACTATCGCATCATTCCATCTTACTGTGCAGGGAAACACAGGGTCCCTCAGGACCTTCCCAACATTACTGTGATCATTCCTGCTATGTCCTGTGACTGATGGCAGCATGTCAGCCACACGCAGAGTATATCATTATACGTGATAGGATGTTAGTCTTTCATATTAGAAAAGAGCACCCAATGCCACTATTCAAACTAACCAGATAGCAAGCAGAGTTACATGGCCTAACATAATCCATGTTCCTGCTAATGTTTCCCATGCAGACCAGAACATGTACACACCATTTCAGTATATATTTCCTACATTCAATTGGATCCAATGCATAAATATTTCCTACATACATAACAGTGAAATAAATGTTTTCTTGTGGCAAAACTGGGGATATGTCGGGAATTATGCCCATAATGTACATCTTGACTATTTATAGATTCAGTCTGATAAAGGCAAGTAAAATAAGAGTTGTTTTGGCATTGCAAAGGATATCTTTCTCAGACAGAGCTTGCATTAGCACTGTCTCTACTGTCACTTATAACTTTCCTATTGGCATAGGAAGAAGAGCGGAAGTGAGAGATTATCAGAGATAAGATGAAGAGTAGTTACAATAGGGAACCTCATTTCATATTTCCAATTTAGTATGGACTAATTACAATAATTTCAATATTTTGTCTATGCTAAATTCTGAACTTTATTTCCTAAGAAAGATTGTGCATGAAGTATTAACCTTTTCGCACATACTATTCCATCTTACAGGAAGCATTATGGTCACACTGGCATTGCTTTATTATTTTTGGCCTGGTAAGCTTATCTAGTTACACTAATAAAGCAAGGTCTCGCAGTAGTAGGGAGCAAAATGAATCTTGCAATGCAGGATTCTATGGGGAGCTCACATCAAAGGTCTGAAAGAGCGTGGCACAGCTCCCTGCATTTCCATTCTCTGCTTGCTAGAATTACAATGAAGCGCCATGAATATGCAATGGGGACACTTTATCCAGGACAATGGGCAGCATCCTACCTCTAGAGAGGGAGGCCCAGCATGTCCTGGGCTCGCACTGACTCAACACTTCCAACAGTTTTTTTTTTTGCCATTACTTCATCTGATTAAACTCCCAATAGTGATAGACCAGGAGTCTGTACATATTTCAAGACTGTATGAGTGCAGATGGGTAACTCCTATACAACTAGCAGGAAAAGAAAAATAGCACACGAAAAAATCTGAACAAGAATGACCCCCTATAAAGCTCATTGAATTTTGCGGAAAAAAAAAATTAATAATACATTTGAGAGCACTTTGTTTATTTAGTTGTTCATAACTATATAGCTACTAAATAAATATAAATTGTATACTTTATATATTTAAGAAGCCACATATATTATACTATATTAAAGGTCAAACTCAGCATATAAACTTCATTGTGTATTACCAGATCATATATAAATTATTTTAATAAATGTGATATTATATATGTATTAAGCCAATTAAAATATGCTGAATATTACTTACCTGAGGTCTACGACTGTAAAATATATTAACCCTCTTCTTTCTGATGGCATGCTTTAATGCCCCACCTCCAGGACTTTGTAATTCATTTAATGTGACATTCTGATTAGATTATTAATGGGGCAGTATTTGTTGCCAATTAGCGCACTTGGGGATTGCTAGTAACACAGATGGTACAGTGATCCTCCATTTAAAAGAAATTATGTAGAAAATAGTTTATCAATAAGTAAATACTTATATTCGTGAAGTGAAAAAACCTTATACAAAATACACATTTTATAGAGCAGTTCCCAGTATACTAGGCTGAGCTGCTGTTCAGTGAACTGTTTTACACCATCTACCAAACGGTCTTGCTTCATAAATATTAAAGAGTCACAGAGGTCTAAAACTAGTGCTACCCTGTTGTGTGTACAAGGAAAGTATAAAAATCTGAACCCTGCTTGTTGCTGTATTGTAAACAGGGACAGGAAGCAGAGATATGGAACATATATAGATTTCTCAGCATTCCAGGTAATGTGGAATTATCAGGTACCTATTTCTTGCCTCCAATCAAAAGACTGGTGAAAATAAATTTGACCAGCATCATATTTTAGGTACAATTGCTGGATATGGCCCCTTCACATTAACTATACTGTTGTCACTGTAACAGGATCAGTCAGTGTCTGCTTTCTCCTACATTTAGACATGATCTTGAAATCAAGTCTGCTAGTTCCTTGATAAAGAACAGGGATTGGAGTTGATACACGCAAACTAATNACAGAATAATTGCTCTGGGTTATTGCTAGTCAGTCCTATGTCATTTCATTTAGAGATTTCCGCAGACAAGAGAAAAGCTACAGCCAGGATATATCATACTGTATAAATAAGGATAAATATGGCACCTTGAGTTTTAGCTTTATCATAATACCAATGATGTCCGGAGAACAACACATTGGATACGCTTGTTTGACAGACCCCCCCTCATGTTTCTTTTATACATACAGGATATATGAAACCTCTAGATTTGTGTTGATATTAGATCCATTGTTTGAACCCAATGGAGATATAGCAAAGAGAGGCACAGCTTTCTATAACTACCATGTAAACTGAATATCTAGGAAAGGTAGGAAAACTGGAAAGAGGCTTTATACATATAACATCTAGAGACATGTAGCATCACCATTTAAATACCAAAATGAAAAAAGTACAGCCTTTCACACCTCCATCTTTATAATAAGGTCTACACTGACATGGATTTCAGACAAATTTCCTGGTTGCCTGAACTGCCAGGGTTTTTTATTCATAACCAGGGCAAAAGAAGAGTTTTATGCGACTTGGACCCGGGTCTCCTGAAGCGTGAACGGTGGCTACCTGGGCGGTGCCTTTTCTACCTGGGCATTTCAAATTCAATTTTCAGTTCCCCTGCAAACTCCCCGCTTAGTGAATTTAGGCTGTGAAGTCTGGGTAGAAAATGTAGTGTGAACAAGGTTTTATGCTCTGAGAAAATCTCAGCCATGGAAATTACCCAGCAGTAATACCAGGGTTGGCAGAGTGTTATGTACCTGCATGGTGTGTAAAGATTCCATAATGATTAACTGTAACTCTCCCAGAAAAGGTTAAGATCTGCTGGTTTATAGAATAAGTTCATATAAATGCTTTAGGATCATTTATTTCTCCTGGGCCTATAATTGTCTCCCTCTATTTTATAAAGCCCAAGGGCTAAATTTACTAAACTGCGGGATTGGAAAAGGAGGGTTGTTTCCCATAGTAACCATTACAATCAGATTCAAGCTCTCAGTTTCTTTTTACATACCAAGAATGTTAGCTTAATTCTGATTGGTTGCTATGGGCAACATACTTTTAAAATTCCGAGGTTTAGTAAATTTAGTATTTAATATAAAATAGTCCAAATATTCCTTTGGTTACGTGGGATTTGCGCCTGAAGGGTGCTCTTCTTTTGCTGGAGGAGGTATCATTGCAGGTTTTACATAAAGCTGCAGCTTAGTAATGGGCACAATCTGCAGAGCAGGAGGTGGTGGCACTGGCACTGGAGAAGCTTCATTAACTTGTAACTGCGGCTGCATAATGGAGTTAGTAGGTGTAGTACCTCTAGAGCAGCCACTCACAGTAGAAGGGACCTTATTTTTCTTTCCCAGGTGTGGTTTTTATACCCAGTACAGATAGNTTTTTTTGTTGTTACGGTTCCCAGTGACCACCTTCTGGGGTGCAGAATCTAACCAGGACAAGGTGTTCACTAGAGCCCCCCTGGTGGGTATAGACTGGCGCTGCAAGCACTCGGCCAGTCGCGGCCCCCAGTCAGCAGTACTAGGAACCACTGAGTCCAGTAGGTGGGTGGAACGGAGAGGTAGTTTTGAAGAACTTGCGGGAAGGTCACCAGACGGGACGGTAAACAGGACTGGCAGAACACCAGCAGACAAAGCTGGAGCACAAGGTACTGCCCCTCTGATGGCTGATAGGTGGATGCTCTGGCTGACTGATGGCCAGAGCTCTGGCCTTGCCGTCCTTGAACTGTCATTGACTGGCCATAGCTCAGCGCACGCTGCAGGAAGCACAGATTGGCGCCGATTTTGTTTCCATGGAGACCTGGCCCCCAGTAAATAACTGAACTGTCAGAAATTGCTTTGTTTCTTTCATGCAATGGCTCATTTAAGAAGGTATAAATTCAACAATCAATGTGTATAAATAGGATTAGGTAAGAATGCACTACAAGCACTGTTGAGCAGCCGGAGTCTGATCTCTCTTTGCTTGGACGCTATGATAAAGTCCTCTGACAAAACTGGCTTCTCCTAAACTTCTTAATAATCAGGTTTCCGGTACAGCTGTAAGGAAACAGATCTTGTATGTAAACTGTTTCAATCACACAAACACCACCAGCTTTGGTTCTTTTTTGTTAAAGAGCAGAGAGATCCAAATGATGGCTCACTATGGATTAGGCTGTGTTTATGATCATCTGGATTACAACACAAATCGATTACTGTGTTCTGCAGACGTTTACTAGCAGATATGTTTATTTTCTATCACAAATGAGAGACATTTGCTATTGGCCATGCAATAACAACATTAGGTAAATAACAGTTACAAGATAAAAATATAAGTAAAAGTACATACAGTCAGGTGAATAAATATTGGAACACTGACTCATATACACCACCACAATAGATTTTAAGTTTCAGCGTTAATTTGACGGTATTTACATCCATATCAGGTTAACAGTATCAGGTTAACAGTTTCTATATGTGCCTCTACCTGTTTCATTGTCCAAATGGAACTTTTTAATACTTTGTTGCAAATACTTGGCAGTAAATTACAGCCTGAAGTCTGAAGTGCATAGACATCACCAGACGCTGAGTCTCATCTCTGCCAGGCCTCTACAGCAAATGTCTTCAGTTCCTGCATGTTCTTGGGGCATTTTCACTCCAGTTTGGTCTTCATCAAGTGAAATGCTCAATCAAGTCAGGTCATTGACTTGGCCATTGCATAACATACCACTTTTTAGCCTTAAAAACTCTTTAGTTGCTTTAACAGTGTCCATCTGCACTGTGGAGCGCCTGCCAATGAGTTCTGAAGCATTTGACTTAATATGAGTAGATAATATTGCTCAAAACACTTCAAAATTCATCCTGCTGCATTTGTCAGCTGTTGCATCATCAACAAATACAGGGAAACCAGTTCCATTGGCAGCCATACATACCCACCCATGACTCCATGACCACCACCACCACCACCTTGCTTCACTGATGAGGTGATATATTTTGTATCATGAGCAGATCCTTTCCTTCTCCATACTCTTCTCTTCCCATCACTGTGGTACAAGTTGATCTTTGTCTAATGGCTTTTGTAGATGTTGTTTGGCAAACACAAATCTAGTGCTTCTGTTTTTGTGGCTCACCAATGGTTTGATCATCTTGTGGTGAACATATATTACTGGGTTAGATTCAAGTACAAGAAATGCTGTAAATAATGTGTACAAGCTATATGAATAGACGAAAGCCACGCCAATTCATAGTAGCGATCAGGGCTGGGTCCTGGTAAATTTGCCCAAAATTTGTGAGGACGTTCAGGGCTCCCACACACAAGAGGCCACCTACAAAATAGAAATTATGATTGTGATCCCTGGCAGCCGGCTACTATACTATGCAGGAGGTATGCAATAGAAAGAATATCTCAGATTGGCATCTACAATCCACCAATGAACAGCGATATTATGCTGAAGCCACTCCCTCCATCACCCCGCCAGCATAGTATCGCGGTTCATAGCTGGATTGTGGATGTCCATCAGAGACATCCATCCTATTATGTCTCCTGCAGTATATTATAGAGCCAGGTGCCGCTACGCAGTGTATACAGGGGGAGGTGTAAAATTATCCAGCTATATATGCAGTTGTGCATACAATTTAGTAATTAGTTTAATCCGTTTACAGAATAGGTATTGTGTTGGTGCTTGGCAAGCAGTTGGTCAGAGGGAGGTAAGCGATTATATTTTATGAAAACACATTCCTTCTGAATCCAGTACATTTCCAATGAGAAAACATCAAGGAGGAGTTAATGAATTTCATGGCTGCTGCCACAAAATCTGTCATCACATAGAGTCATTAGATATACCCCACATGGACAATGTTTAGTACATAACAAACAAAGCCACTTGCAAAAAGAGAGGAATTCTCATCACAGACATAACAGTACACATATCTGCACTACATATGTAAATTGATTACATTATATATGGAATATACAGTAAGACAAACAAAAGTTGGAACACTTAATTAACACCTTACCCGAAAACATAAAATGAAAACAAACAGCAGTCGTACTAAATCTTGGAATGCCAACATGATGACATACAGATTACTCAGACAGACAGATGGGCGTCACATTTAACTCGCTCGATACCCAGATGTACTGAAATGTCAGATTTGCCCTAGCCTCTGTAGACTCAGAGTGTTTTACTACATCATTTTCTGTGTCATGCAAAATAAAGACATAAATGATCAATTTTATGGCTGTGAATATCAACCAAAATAAGCAGGACATTCACAAATACAAACGATGGACTATAACCAAAGCATGGACTATAACCAGCAGTTAAAGCATAATATATATATATATATATATATATATATATATATATATATATATATATATATGCTCCTGTAATAAATGTAAGAACATATACAGTATACAGGAAGGGGTAAGATTCAGGTCCAGAAACCTTGTGTGTATTCCTCCATTTTATTCTATAAGAAACTGCATAGTGTGTTGTGTGTCTTCCTATTATCCATTTTTGTACTTAAGCATTGTGATTATTTTTCATATTAAATATCAATTAACAAGTTCATGTTCTGAATCTTAGTTTGGTTTAGAAGTGCTACATAATTGTAACATAAGTGTATCATTGTATCATTTTGTTAGATTAGTCTATAGGAGAAACCTAAGGCCTCCATAGATAGTGTGGAATAACCTTGGTGGTGGCAGGTACCTAAGTAATAGGTGAAGTAAACAAGGGAATTAATCAGTATACAACAGACTAGGTGGCTGGTGGGATTAACCCCTTCATATATACATCACAAGGTCTCAGGCGAGATTGTTGGTGTGACAGACACCATCAGACTATACATTTCTTCCCATATCCAGGCAGTGTTAAGGTGTGGGGCCCACAGGCTGATGCACCCCTCTAAAGTTACATTCCCTATGCTATAGACTTATCAGCCTATTAGCTGTTAAGTTCCTGTGGTATACAAATAACTCTGACGTGTATGGGAAGCATCTTCATAGTGAGTGTTTCCCTAATCTTTTGTGGCACCTTTNTATGGTAGAGAGTTTCACCATTCCTGAAATCTGCTTTTTAGCTACCGTAAGCTTTTTACTGAACTAAAGACCTCCTTGAGTTGTGTTACTGTGTTTTTACCATTAATATAAATATATGCAATATTTGTAGCACACATTTTATATAGTTGTATCATAATTATAAACCATTCTGTGAGTGCTGACTTCTTACTATTCAGTAGTTGTCCTTTACAAGACACAGTTTAAATCAGCATGTAGCGTGTTGGATCTGCAAATGTTTCCTCACATAGTGGGGAATTGCATATTGTTTGTATTGGATGCTATGTCAAACACTAAATGTGGAGAATGTATAATTTACCAACACAACCCAAGCACGCACCATGAGTAGGGCCTGAAAGAGGTTTCACTCTGTATACCTCCTGAAGAGAAGGGCCGGAAACAAACTTCCTAAACCTTCTAACGACTCCAGTGCCAGGAAACTATCCAGGAGCTTACGGTAAAACATTACACTGCCTGCCAGCACAAATTTCTTACATTGGTACCATGAAAAGATTATGTCATGTCATAAATTATATGGCAATTCAGAGCACAGGTCAATGACAGGGCAATTTTTTTATTCTAGACGAAGACAAATATTTGCTCTTTGCTACTTTGTTGATTGCTTAATCCCTATATATAGATATGGGGACTAATCCAAACAGAGAGGAAACATAAATATGCACCTTAAATACAGCGCACATTATTGTCTGTGTGTGTGGCGATTATTCACAGTATTGTGATTTTATGTGGTTAATAAATATGCGAAAGGGTTGAAAATATGCAAAAGTGAGGAGAATACACCAGTCAAATATTATATACAAAACATGATAATTTTTTTTGGCTCATGATAACTTATACCGTTTTCCTTCCAGAGACATCAAGATCAGAACTCTGCCCTAGAATGTTATAATGTTGCCGTTTTAATTATTACGAACTCTGTTATAAGCAAAGCTGAATTTTCTCTATTTTAGTTTGCCTGACTTGTCCTACTGTTCAGTGGTCATAAATGCACACATGCCATATACAGCTTTAATGTAATTTCCAGACTAGACCAGTATGTGTCATGGTTAGTTACATCCCCTGAGATGTTTGTAAATCTAGAATCCGCAACAGATTAGTATAACACTGTAAGAGCGTCGAGTCCTGATGAGTTGTGATTGTATGGAAAAAAAATCAAACTCTCAATTATTTAAATTACTGGTATCAAGAAGAATCTGTAAAGCAGTACAATAAGGATAGTAAATTATTGTCCTTCTAATATCTTTTATTGTAAGTTTTAACGCTGCACAAACACCTTAAGTCAGTCATTGCATGTTACTCTAGAGAGTACAATTAGCTAGTAGTAATAATAATAATCATCATCTTGTGTTGGCAGCTGTTAGTCCTATAATTCCTGAACATCTGGGTTTTCAGTTTCACATGTTTTATTCTGCCAGAATTACCTGCTATGCTGTTAATAATTCAGAGACCATACGCATCCTCTGTCTTCCAAGAAGGCTGCTGAAGTCTTATTATGTTCTCATTGACTCACTAGCCTCTTCGTTAACACAGCTGGATAATCATTACATTATATGCCCAGAACAAAGTCAAATGCAATAAATGTCACAAATATCCATGATGAGGGAAGTTTGAGAAGCAATTTTGCCTTTTTTTACTTAGTGTAGCTCAGGACTCCTCAGTTGCCTTCTTATATGATTTGCAATAAACCCTTAATGGTTTAGTGATTTTTGTATTTCTTAGGTCTCCAATCACCGTAACCCTAAATCCATGACAACCAGAAGGTCTAAAGTCTAAATTTGTATGCAGTCCATTATCGAGTCTGCACCATACATAGTTGTATTAAGTCTTGGCCATGTCTTAAATCTGTATCCGATCCGCTGTTTTAAAATATTATAACTGNTTTTCAGAGTGCCTGCACTGACAGTATTTTATCTGATAGGAAGACCGGTATGAGCATTAAANAACACTTAATATATTGTAGCAGTACATGCATGATCATTGCTAGATGCATTGCAATATTTATTAAAATCAATAGCTCATGAAAGCTAAAAGGGACAAGAGTTATAGACAGTAATATAGGGCATATCTAACTCACTTAATCNGTCATGTGCATGAAGCTAAACATATAACTATATTTTTTAACAATACTTTCAGTGGTGCAGTTAGCCAATAATATAAAATACCCCAAAAAAATCAAGAATAGAGAAAGCCCATTGAAGCATACATATATCCAATTATTATCGAGACTNCCAATGAGAGGGCGGACAATTTGCACTCACAAGTGAAATGAGTGTAGCATTACAATGCACAGTATAAGTGGNGATTCATATAGTGATCCAGACTTCCAATTAGACACCATTATAAATGAAAGTCACTGTTGCATAACCTTGTGAGCTGTAGAACTAGTTTACCAAATGCTTGCACATATGCATGGCTACAACGTGGGTCCTCTGTCACAACCCTGAATGGGCTGAATTCAGAGGTCCAAATGCAGCACAACTAGGGCTTCCAGGTTATTACAGCAAGAATGACAGCAGATAAAGTCCATTCACTTACTTCCAGATGACTTCAAGCTGCAGTTTAATCGTTCCCAGCTCAGTGATGTCTACAATGATTATTCTTGGCCGAGTGGTAAAGAAATCAGCACTGTCACAGCTCACAACTCCGACTAAGATGGTGGTCATACCACGCAGCTCGATGACCTGAAAATAATAATGTACAAATGTTTGGAATTAGATATAAGACTCACCTTTGGGTACTGACATATTTTCTAACACAACAATTAATACATGGGTATATGAAAAATAATTTGTGTAACAAAACAACCAGATGAGTGAATACGAATTAGGAGATATTGCTATANTGGGTTCATTTATTATGATTCTTTTCTACATAGACACAGTAAATGTTATCAGTCATGGACTGGATCACACAGAGCGCAGAGCACTTTTATGATACAACCTGGCTGGTCCATCCATTGTATAATAATAGAACTTACCCCTTTGTATCAATCCCCAATATCCTATAGAATGTAAGCTTGCGAGCAGGACCCTCTTCCCCACCCATTCTGCCAGTTACCATCCAGTCATGTCTTATTGATTGTTAAAATAAAATAAATGGACTTAAACTGATTAAAACATTTTAATGTTTATTACAACATTTGGTTTACAAACATAGGAAGTTTATTTCCGGTATTTTTTTTAATGACAATATATTTTTCTTTAAATAATTTCCAGGCACTGTAAAAGCTGCCTGAGGTATATGGAGATTCTCATAGTCANACTTCTGAAAAGTAGAATATGCAACATCAAAAAACCCACACATGGTATATGTCGCCAATATAAATCTGAAGGGGGGTTGCTGTGATGTCTCCCATTAGAGTCGTATATGTCAACTCAACAATATAATTGATTCTGAATATACTTTTTCAGGATCACTTACAAATGTCTTGTATATTTTTGTAGACCATGTAGAAGTATCAATAAAAAGACGTGGGTCTGCAATAAACTCTCTAGCTGTTGGATGTCTCTATGGATTTTCAGATTAGATTTATAATGCAGGAGATGTGCTGGTTATTACATGCAAACTGCCACTGTGCACAATGCAGCCATCTATGCATGGGTACAGCTATGTAATGTAAAGCATGCATACCACTTTACCCTACAGACCTTTAACACTGGGGGGTGTCTTGGAGGACAGCCAGATCCCATAAATACCCTTTTAAGGCTCCATATGTTTCTAGACATCTGGATGGGTAAAGAGGGGAAGGGGGATGTAAACGACTTAACTGTTGCAAGGCTGGGCTTTAACTCTCCAAGGAACACATGCCAGAGTCAGTAATCTATCATGATAGCAAATGGCATAACCATAAGAGACTGCAGTCCTAACTATAAATCAGGATATACGATGTCATGACCTTATAGAGGTACAAGGCTAAGATTTTTTCTATTATACAGGTAACAGGAATCCAAAGAAATAGGTCATACAGTTCAGTGAAGAAGTACACAATTCCTGATGTGATGTAACGCAAACTTATTAATTACAAATAACTGATTGTTTATTCAATTATTATCTGGAAAAAGATACATATAACAAAATAAACATATAAACATGTATAACACACAAGTACACACACACACATACACACACCTACTGGCCCAGTCAGCTTGCTCTGTGATACTCAGATGTCAAATAGTAA
>JABWIB010000657.1:72237-97221 GCA_016617825.1 Platyplectrum ornatum | reverse complement strand
TAGAAACATAGACATAGAAACATAGAAAGTGACGGCAGAGAAGAGCCACATGGCCCATCCAGTCTGCCCCATTGTGTATTTAAAACTATACCAACCCAAATTGAATCGCTATTTTGTTTGAGACTNAGAATACCCTTATATTTATCCCAAGCATGCTTACACTGTTCTGTTGTATTAGCCTCCACCACTTCTGATGGGAGTCTATTCCACTTATCCACTACCCTTTCAGTTAAATAATTCTTTCGCACATTTCCCCTGAACCTACCACTACTGTTTTACCAGTCAGCTGAGCAGAGATCCAATCATTTTTGTTTTTAAGTGCCACAAAATAAGCCCTTAAAGTAACAACATTATTTAGTAACCTCTTTAGCACTGCAGCTTGTTATTTACCCATAACAATTCTTTATTTTAAACAAATGCAGTATAGATTACAAAGAGTTCAATATTTATTACATTGATCACTTCCAAAAAAAAATGTATTACTAAACAAAAGATGTGTTACTATTCCCTAAATTTATAGCATACCAAATATTCTGTCAATTTAGTGTATTATTTTTCATAATCCATACTTTGGATGGATCGAGGTCTTAGACTCTTGTAAGAGGGAGTGCACTCATGACTAAAGCTGGCCATACTCTATGAAATAAATTGTTCCAATTGGAAAATGTATTGCATAGTGTATGGCCAGCTTTAGTCTTTAGTGCCCACTGTGTCCTTCATCACACTGATATCATTAGCTGTTGTGCTATGGACCTTTTTAATAATGGATGCCAGTGGCTGTAATTCTATTAACCCCATTGAGTAGTTTTAGGAAAATAGTTTAAGCGTAGTTTAAAATCTCAAAGTAATAACTTGTTTACTTCCCTTAATCTCACAGGTGACAAAAGGAAAAGTAGCGAACCATTTTCTGTAGACGATTCCAAAAGACCAAGAGTTGTTGGAGATATCCCTTTAGAATTGATCAATGAAGTAATGTCTACAATAACAGATCCAGCTGCCATGCTGGGTCCAGAGGTAAAACTAACCAAATTATTCAGATCATGTTCTTTGACTTAAGCTAGGCATACACTATAAGATAAATCNTTCCAATTGAACGATTTTTNNAAAATTGTTTGATCGTTTGAAAAAATCGTTTAGTGTATGGGAATGATTTTTCAAACAATCGGCCGATATCATTTAAAAACCGTTTTCAAACGATTTTTTTATTTTTATGTCTGCACAAACTTAAATCGTTTTTTTTTTAGGTAAAAAAACGTTCAGGATATGGGCACTTGTAATCATTTTGCCATTAAGACACACTTTAGAAGCATAAACCAAAGATTTTTTTGAGAAAAAAAATCATTTGAAAGTACTAATTGCATATTTTTTTTCTTACCATACAATTATTGTACTGTGTACTGCTGTTTCCAATTTCTTAAAAAAAAAATTTCTATATGTTCTTTAAGCTATCTGATTAAAAGTTGTTCTTAAAATGTGACTTATGTAAATAATTTATTGAGCAAGATGATAATGACAATGTATGTTTACCCCTATGTGTTCTTATTCCTTTTTATCCATAAGACTAGTTTCCTATCTGCAATTTCTGCCAGAGATGAGGCTGCTAGGCTGGAAGAACGGAGGGGAGTTATTGAGTTTCATGTGGTCGGGAATTCACTAAACCAAAAGCCAAATAAGAAGATCATGATTTGGTTGGTTGGCTTACAGAATGTTTTTTCACATCAACTACCACGGATGCCTAAAGAATATATTACTCGCCTTGTCTTTGATCCGTGAGTTCTTTAAACATGATTTTCAATCTTAAGCAACAAAAATCACCCAACCCTGATTTAAAGCTGGAAACACACTATACAATCATCACCTGATAAGCCAATTATTGGCTGCATGTGTTTTCATGGATGAGTCCCAAGTAATTCATGATGGCGCAGGGAAATGATTATGGCTGTGTTGCATAGAACGTTTCGGTTACCGTAGAAAAATATAGTGTGTACACCTCTACAACCATCGCACAGATATCTGTCCCTGTAGTATAGCAATGAACTAAATGAATAGGATCCCAGTAAAATAAACCAGCTTTTCTGTCATACATAGGCCATTAAGAAGCAATTTTCCCCCTCTTTTTCATAAGGAAACACAAAACTCTTGCTTTAATCAAAGATGGACGTGTAATAGGAGGCATCTGTTTTCGAATGTTTCCAAGCCAAGGGTTCACCGAAATAGTCTTCTGTGCAGTGACTTCAAATGAGCAAGTAAAGGTAAGGCTGTGCCACTAATACATTAAACAATGTCATGGCTTTGGANGCATACCTGGTGTACTTTTCTGCTAATGGAGGGTTTAAGGGCACTGGCTTAATTAGCATTTTATCATTCTGATTTACATAATAGAAATCTGTGCCCTCTATTTCTCCTGCAAGCTAGAATAAGAACTAGAATATTTACTGCGTATTTAATACAAACCGTATGCCATAACGGAAGCTGCAATATATACTTCTGTGGTGTTACTTTTGTTATACACAAATACCATTCATCTATATGATTTATCGACTTACATTTCTACAACTTTCATACCGAATAGATTATATTANAAACACAAGTATCCAGATAACTTAAATGAAAGTCTTTTTCTAGGTTAATGACTTGCTTCTGTCAAACCAACGTACTACCACAATTAATAACACTAATAACGTTGTTAAAAAGGTTGACATCTGTTGGTTAATTGACTCATATTTCAATTATNAAAGGAAAAGAAGAATGTCTGGTTTTATTGCTGGACATGCATACCATTTGTATAACTGTTCATTTGCCTGCATTTACATTGTAGGGCTATGGAACACATTTAATGAATCATCTGAAGGAGTACCATATCAAACATAACGTGCTGAATTTCCTCACCTATGCTGATGAATATGCAATTGGATATTTTAAGAAACAGGTAGCGCACATTTTTATTTATTTAAAAGAGATAGGCCTCGCATTTCTCATTAACTAAAAGGTGTATATTTATATTGAATTATATTTAATGTTGTAAACTTTTGTCATTTGTAATTTCTTTTTGAGATCCCTTTGGAGATAAAAAAAAATACATAGTGTATTTTTGTTTTCATAATTTAGGGTTTTTCTAAAGACATAAAAGTACCTAAAGCACGTTATGTCGGCTACATCAAAGATTATGAAGGAGCCACTCTAATGGGATGTGAATTAAATCCCAGGATACCTTACACAGAGTTTTCTGTAATCATAAAGAAGCAGAAAGAGGTATAGTATTTGTAATGATCTCAGTACAACCATCTGTTATTTACATAAATCAATGAAATCAGTGAGTTGACATTTGTTTTCATCAACCATTCCAATGATTTGGATAGGTNAGGGTAGGATTATTATCAAGAATATAATTAGCTGCGTTATATAATATATTTGTGGTTACGCCTGTAGGATTCACACACTAGAAACCTATACAATTGTTTTTATAGAAAAGACAAACAATTTTTGTAGTTCATTTGTGAGCATATATAACTATATTCTATTAACCTATATTCCATATATATATATATTCCAAATGACATATACTAGAAATTAAAATAAAAATATGTTTTTCAAGTCAAAACCATAAAAATAAAGAAAATAAAACTTATTGGAGCTGGGAACTTCGCACGCGTGCAACCAGATGTTGCTTGCCCCCTGTATGGAACTTGTTCGTACATTGGGCAGGACCATCTGCATGGCTAATCCCCACACTGTAAATAGGGTTTGCTATTTAGATCACATAGATAAAAGGGTATGAGAGGGGGGTGAGCTTGTGCGACCGTAGTCCACATGTGGGTCTTGATCTGGTCCATTCTATTNTGCTGCCTCAAACACCGTTTGTTGAAGATAATCTTTATTTTATGGTTCAATCTTTAGACCATTATGTGGTGTAAATTATCTGTTATTATATATGAGACAAAATATTTTCATTATCAATGGTTAATGTTGGCCAGTATATGGTGTTATGCCATATTAATACACTGCTTTTGTTACCATTATTACTTTCACTTATACAATATCAGAGGTGAGTGTTATGAATATAATAACAATGAATAATCGTAGAACTAAGTCATCTTCAACATTTATTGTTACAGATTATCAAAAAAATGATTGAAAGGAAACAAGCACAGATAAGAAAGGTGTATCCGGGGCTTTCCTGCTTTAAGGAAGGAGTACGGCAGATACCAATTGAAAGTATACCAGGAATAAGTATGTATGATTTTCTCAGAAGTTGGCCTTTATTGCATTTGTAATTACTGTATTATTGTATTCTCATGATTGTAAACTACTAAGCCATCAAGTAATGTTATGGTAATGTGAAGTAATACTAATTTGAAGTGCTGGTATGTTTTAAAAAGTACAGGAACCTAATTAAAGTAAATTTTTCTTTTTACTTAAATGTTCTAATTATATTAATTGTACAGATGTGTTCATGTACACCCTTTCCAAAAATTCTGCCATGGCGCATTATACATGGCAACAGATGATGAGTACATCCATTGTTATAGGTGTAAGGGGGTGGAAATACTGTGCATTAGTGCTTTGCAGACTACATGTATTTTATTATAGTATACTGGGACAATGTAAGAGGTAAGCTGTGAGGGAAGTAACTGTACGCCACCTCCATATGCAGTTTGAGGTGGGCTTAAAAAAGTGCTTGCTTGGCAAACAGCACCAGTGACTTGACAGCTGTTTTCATGGAAAATATATGCAAATATCTGGCACTAGAAATATTAAATATAAATATTTNAAAAAAGTAAATGTGGACACGTGCAACCTGTATATTGCTTTGTAAAACAATCTCCCTCTTTTAATAGGAGGTTCAATGCACCTTACACTTTAAAAACAAATATATTCACATAACAGTTTAGTGTAATCATTATTTTTACTNTTATTATTTCTGTTTTGCAGGAGAAACNGGATGGAAGCCAAGCTTAAAAGACAGAAGGTAATGTATACATAAGTCATTTAATAGAATGTACATTATATTTTCAGCATTTTATGTCAATTAGCATCAATATAACTACCCTAAATCATGCACAAAAAAAGCCAAAAGTATAATAAAGCATTAACGGCACATATACAGCACTATAAACNACTGGGTTGGAAAGGGATCTAGGACTCATTACTTCATGTGATTTGAACATAGCCAAATAGCAATGTAACAAAGCAATGAGAAAGTCAGATTGTTTGGTTGCATAGAGAAGGAAATTGGTTGCAGAAAGAGAGAATATGTAATGCTCATGAGATTAATGTTATTTTATGATGACAAGATGAAGTGTCTTTAAACGTATTTATTAAATAATGTATAAATCCTTAATCTAAACTTATTTTTTCTATTGTGGTTTTCTTTTTGTGCCATATTTTTATTTTAAGTAAAGAGTCAAAAGATCCAGATCAATTGTACAATACACTAAAGAACATTCTGCAACAGGTAAAGGTAAGCATTGAAAATACATGCGAGTTACACATATAACAGCATACACGTGAGACATATGAGACATTTCATTATCATGCTGTCGCTGTTTTTGATTCCAAATTTTGAGATTGTAGTATATATATTTGTAACATATTTATATTTTAAAAGCTTACTCTGGAAGTTCTATAATACAAATCTTCCAAAATAAAGTTTAGGAAATGCTGTAAAATTATAATAATTGCTACAAAAAAAATAAAAATGTATTATGTGTGATGATGGGGACCAGAGATAAATTACTATCTATTTTGTATTATCTGACTAAAGCTGGCCACACACTAGATGATTATTGGTGCAATTCTACGATTATCGTGTAATGGGGCTATATATATCGATCTACTTGTGGCTTAAATTATCTGAAAAAAAAAATATTGATAAAACGCCAAGAAAATGCCAGGGCATGATTATATGATCGTTCTGCGTTCCAGATTAATAATCGTGACCTGGCTCCAATTTTTTTCATGAGTGTATTGTGTTCTGTGGCGGCAAGGAAATTTATTGCCACCAATCACACTAGAACGATAGTATCTATTCATTGCGAATAGATAAAGGTTTCAGCCGGGAACAATATTAATNACACATTTTAAATTATTTTTCAATTGTTTCCTTATTTCAAGAGTCATCAAAGTGCATGGCCTTTTATGGAACCCGTGAAAAGGACAGAAGCACCAGGATACTATGAAGTTATACGGTTCCCCATGGGTAGTTATCTGGCTTACTTTATTTTATAATCCGTTGTGCATGTGATTGCTGCCATTTATATTTAATTATGCCCAGTTTTTTCTTTATGGCTCAGACTTTTGGGCTGATCCAGAGTTTGGGAGTAAGGGTAAAACAGANGCANGTGTAGATCTGGACAAAACCAAACACTGAACNGCGGGAAAGGCAAATATAACTGGGAAAAGGAAGCTATTAAGTTTGTGAGATATCTTTGAAAAAGCAAAGTGTTTTATCTGCATGAAGTAAATGAATTTAATTCATTAATTACCTTAAAAAACAGGTAGNTACAACTATTGGATCAGCCCATTTATGCCATGTAATTAAGCTATTTTTTCATAATAGGACTAGGGCTCTATGTTATTTAGAGCCTAATTGGTGGTGAATATAGATAGAGCTGTATTATGATTAAGAATTTGAGTTCAATTAAAGAGGAATAAAGGGCTTTTTATTGGTCATANATTCAATATGTTCTCATGTTAGCCTCAGTAATTGGACTCTATATACAAAGCTCTATGGGGCCGATTCAATTGTTTGTCACGTTTTTTTGGTCATGGGATCGCGCGTAGTTTATCACGGGATTCATATGTTTAGTCATGACTTAAATTTCGCGCCTTATTGTGATCATTAGTGATCAAAATAAGTTGCGCAAGGGGAAAGTGTGAATGGGCTACGATGCCCATTCACAGCAGAAACAGTTGTGCCCTCATTAGAAATCATGTCACAGTTCAGTTGTAACGTGATTTGCTTATGGAAAACATATGCTGCAACTGTTATGAATGAGAATCCTAGTATGACCATTTCTGTCAATGAAATGGTTACATTTGTATCTGCTGCTGCTGAGATGGTTACACAGAGGTATACAAATGTAACCTGCTGCTATGCTGCTGCTGATGACCAAAAACAAATAAAATAAAAAAAATCCCCATTGACTTATATTGCTTCTCGCACCTCTTGGAGGTGTGAGAACAAAACAGGTCATGACTAGTAGTAGCTAATTAGCAAAAAACTATATTTTTTTCACTTTGTGCACAACTGAATCAGCCCCTATAATAGGGAATATAAAGGACAATTATAGGGCATACATTGTGCATATAAAAGGATAAACAAATAACATTAACTTTTTTTCTACTGTCCTTTTGGTCCATTGTCTGCAGCTTCTGGTCTACTATCTCACAAACAGTGATGATGTTATGCCATGGATACAGATAATACCTAATCTAACTTCATAAAACATTATTAGCTGTATGTACATTGAGAAAAAAAAAAGCCTTGCACAAAGAAATAGCANCCATAGGCACTTAACATGTCAGAAGTTAAAAGCAACAATATGTAGACAAAGGTTCATATATTGTGTATTTCTAAAATGTAAATATACAGGACCTGATCCAAATCTGAATGCAAAATAACACATTTCCTGCTTTCTATATATCCAAACATGTAAACCTTTAACCACTAATGTTAATAGATACAGATAACAGATTATACATTTGCTTATTGAGGCCATAATCGTCTGGATCCAAATGCACATAGAACTAAAGCTGCCCTGTTATCTAAACACAAGTGCACTTCACTGTAATGTAGGAAAGCATTTCAGTGACAGTAAGAATACAGTAAAAGTATAATCATGAATNAAATTAGCCTGAAGATTAAAATACTACTTTTTGTTATTTCCTTTAAACCTACATAATGCANAAACAGTATTTCCTTACATTATGTAATATATTTAAAATATTTTATGGTAACGCAATAGTTATATAATACTATAGAAATAGGATGTGTCAAAATTCAGCACTCCCCATAGACGTGCTGTGGATGGTTTAACCAGTGGTCTTCGTGATCTTTCTGGGTATGCGAGTGCTAAGGAGCTAAGCTACCCCATTAGATTGTTCAGGTCTGCACCAGACTCTTAATGTCAGTCACCTCAATAATAATAATAATTATTATTATTATTAAAAAGACTACTGTTAATTGGCTAATAAGATAATTAGGCTATTCACAGCCACCGATTGATCTTAGATCAGTGGTGGCCAAACCTGTCATTGTGATCTACTAATGGTCCATGTTTTCCAGNTCTCCGTGTTGGAGCACAGGTCTGTTCATAACCTACTGACATATTTTGAGAGATCCGCAGGTGGTAGTAACTGTGATGAGGGCTGGAAAACATGGACTGTTGGTAGATCACAGGTTTGGCCACCACTGTCCCAGATGATGAAGAGCAGAGTCCATAACGCACTAGCAATATAATTCTCTCTTTTACACTACTTTCCTATGAACTAAGAAAACAAATGTTTTTATCAAATCCTTTTTATTCGATATAGATCTCAAAACCATGAGTGAACGAGTGAAGAACAGATACTACGTGACAAAGAAGCTGTTCATGGCCGATTTGCAGAGAATTTTTACCAACTGCAGAGAGTATAATCCACCAGAGAGTGAATACTTCAAATGCGCAAACATCCTGGAAAAATTCTTCTACACTAAAATCAAAGAAGCTGGACTGATTGACAAATAAGCAGAGACTACAATGTCACGTTACGCTGCCTGATAATAATGGCTTGCTTACTGTTCTGCATACCATAATCAATTTGCACTTGTTTGAGCTCTTACTAACCATTAGAATATTGGTTTACCTTTTAGCAAACTTTTTGGGGCTAATTTTGTATAGATTTTCTTAGAAAAAAGGGTGCTTTAAAACCATTAGTATTTAGAGTATAATGTTGATGAGCTGTTTTGTATATTTAGAAATGTTTTGTATAATAATGTAAAGTATAGCTTATTAACCACTAATGTTAATAGAGACAGATAATAGATTATAGATGCTTATGCAGGCCATAAGATTAAACATAATCTAAAATACAGAGGCACTAATGCCTGGCTTTAGATGTCATTGATTTTACATGTTTATAAACACAGGTAAAATGCAGGTTTGTAATCAGACTTTTGTAGGATAAGTAGGATAAAAGACACTTAAACATAGAAGATGATTTTAAATTTAGTTTTGATACTTCTCCGTGTTCAGTTCTCTGCAGATGTTAGGATCAGCATACATACACTACTTATGTAGTATGTGCGATAACTTTAGATCATCCTTATGAGATGTCCCACATTTTTTTATATTATCACCTGCAAGCAACAATTACATATCCCAATTCTAATATGGCTTTGCTGTGACTTTGGTTAAATGCCAAATCTAATGTGGTCCATAATCAAATGTTTTTATTTGAAATAGTGTTATTTATTGTCAGGGGTTTTTATTGTTACATTGAAATTGTGAATACATAGTACATCAAACTATGGACAGATTTAGTAAATGGGAGAAAAAGCCCCAATTTGAATACTATTATTTAATTGAATTTACAGATGAACCAAATCTGTATTTTACTGCACCTTTATCTGGTTGACACATTCCTGCACAAAACCAGAGCCCAGTAATTATGATGCACTAAAGTTTATTTTTAAATAAACAACTCGGTTTCTATTTTCTTAATTTGTGTGTTGGGAAATCATGTTAAAATACAGTATCAATGTACCAGATCCAGGTCTTTGTGAGAGGAAATCTCCCGCGGGAGGGACTTTCTATGTAAATGTTACAGTAAGGACTGGGTTAGGCCCTTATGTCTTCAATCTTATGGTGGGCCCTTCATATGTGCAGAGGTGTGCCCTTTCCCTGTTTGCTCGGGACGGCTGCGGCACTGGTGAGCTCCAAGGAGAGGTCTGAATCTGTTACATGTGACCAAAATGAATTTTATTAGGGTTGTTCTAGATGAGTATAACTCAAATGTTACACTGGAGGGAATGTTATTTAAAATATTGAAGGATTATAAAAGAATTTTATACCTGTTATATCAAAATGAAAAAGTGCTTAAGGTTGCAATTATTTGACTGGTTATAAATGAATTCTGAGTAATCAGTGTTACAATTGAGTAAAAATATATTTTAAAATGTAGAATTCGATGAACTGCTAATAGATAGCCTGAATGGTCAGAAGGAAATATTATTATTAATTTTAGTTGATGTTAGACAGTCAGGCCCCAGTGTTACCAGGGTTCTAATATACTGAAGTTTTTTTCTAATGATACATCTTTTCAAATCGGTATAACAATGTTATGGCTCATGTGCATAACAATGTATCTGTACACACCGCACTCTATTTTCTTTAGGATCTGATAGAAAATGTTCCCATAATCCTTTTCTGCATGCCTGTAAAAAGGTCCTGAACAGAAAGATGAATGGGAATCAGTGTTGCAGTGATCATCAGTAACATTAAAGATCTCTTCACACATCGGGTCATTGCTGATTGGAATATATAACCTGTTCCAAAAATCTAATGTAACAATGCGATGCTGTTTCAGACGATTCTGCAGCTTCGTTTGACTGTACACACTGGGAAGATGATAGTGCGGTGGTTTATTGCTTCAAAGCATTGTTCTTTGGCCATGTACTGTATGTTAGTAAATACCTGTCAGACTGCATTTAAAGTGCCTAAGTGCTAATAACATACATTATAAGGAAAGTAAGGGAAACATTTAACCATTGTATAACCATGATAAGGAATACATATATTTAGAACAATCATTTCTAATTAACTTTCCAGTTAATATTGGCCTAAATAATAAAACATCATGAGCAAAGTTGTGCACTATTAGGAAATTGAATAGTATAGTATTCCAGACTTCATTCTGCTAAAATCCTAAAAAGGATTGTGCCTTTACATATTTTTAAACAATCATCGCTATTGAAGATTTTCTAAATATTCCAAAATGTGTATTTTCGTTTTTCTTTTTTAAGAATCTTATTTTGTTTTAGTCCTAAAAAATAGTGGCGGGTATACATGGTATAACCAGTACAAAGTACTTTTTACCTAATGTGCAACAGTCTCGGATAAGAAAACTTCTGACCATATGAGCCATTTATAATAGTTCTGTTTGGTACTAGAGGCGTGCATATATTTTTTAAATATAGAACTCTTCTGTAAAAATAATTAGCTTATATTTTGGTTTTGTAATATACAGGTAAATTCGTTTCAAATAACATTGCATGACTTTAGAGCATTTAAGTAATCCAATATATACTTTTTCTTAAACTGGAATTGAAAGTAAATTAGAAATTGTGACTGTGTTCTCTGTCCCCTCATGTGTTAACGTTGATGAGTAAATACACTGTTTTAGCAAACTGCCCCCTTTCTATATTGAATGCATTTCTATGTTTTATAATTTAAAAAAACAAATGATATTTTCATATAGATATTGTGCAATAATGCTGGCGTAGAATGTGTAGTTTTCCAAATGCTTTATATAGCAAGATAATATACCTTTGTAAAGTTAATATATTGCATCAAAGTAGTTTTAAATTATAAAAAGGTATTTTGGAATTGTCTGTGCAAAGCGATTCACATATACTGTGTATAACGAGCTAAAGGTTTTTATGTATATACAAATTTGTCAACATTTTGAATAATCAATGGAGAGACATAAAAAAATAAAAAGTCTACCGCTGTTTGTCAGAAATGTTCATGGTTTGTTGTGATGTAGTGATGCAGTATTTTCCTTTTTATATCTTCCATCTAACTGAAGAAAAGTATGTATGGATAAAATAGTCCTGGTTACCCAAATATAATTAAAGGCCTTGTAAACAATAAGATATGAGAAGCTCAGTCCATAATACACTGTGACATTGACACAAAAGTACACGTTGTCTTGTGTCTTACAGTGTAGATAGCGTGACCCGTGTAACAATAGCCAGAAGGTAGAATGAACAGGTCTTGTCCGTTTGATTGTAAATAATTAAATAGGATGAAATCTGGTCACTGCTAAGTACATATAAGGCTGTTAAGGAAATATGATTGCAAAGACATCAGCCCTACAGTGTCTGCAAATAATTCAGATTCCAAGCTACTGTGTGGCACTTTTCGGTATATTTATATATTTTTATAGAGAGAGATCTTTCTCCAATCTTTCTACTTAACTCATAATGTGCCTTCAAGTTATTACTAAAATAAGAGGTACCGTACATATAGCTTCTTGGACATTTAGCTGAACAGTTTCTTTATATAGCACACTTTGACATATGGCTTTTTAATTCAACACATGTTTTTTTGAGTAAAAATACTCCATGGCATTTTTTTTTATCCAAAGCAGAGTATATCTAGCCAAAGAGGAGTATATTTTTGATTGACAATTAAATTAAATGTATATAGGGGTTTTAATTTGAGATTATTATATATTTAGGCCTCCTGTGTTACCCTGTGTGCCCTTCCAATACCGGATGATTCTTACTAATTCCTGTTTTATACCCCCCCATATCTTGTGTGTCCATACATACATAACTATATATAGAGGGAAACAACAAATAACCGTACTCTCTAATATTCAAAAGTGGCTAAAATACTCTAAGAAGTCAGCAGTAACAATCAATATAGTCAATTTATATCAAAGAGTTTTATTGCATTGTTGACTCCATTAGAGGTGCTACTCCTTAGATATATACAAATCAAAAGAAGAGAGACAACAGACGAGTATAGTTAATGGAATGCACTTTAGGTAGCACAAAAAAAATATATATATTTATTTATTTAAAATTGTGATGAATTTCACAAATAATGGTAATTCCCCGGGTGTGTTTAAAAGAGTCTGACTATACTTTAAAACTTAACCTACTCTGTAGCAACTGCTGCAAACTACAGAATATTATTGTACACAGCGGAGTAACCACTAATTTTCTATCTCTTCTCCTTCTTCTTGCTCTTTATTTAAAATAGAACTGGGGAGATACCATTATTTGGGAAATTCATCACAATTTTTAATATTTAATTTAATAAAATATATAATTAACATTTTTTTGTGGTGCATCCCATTAAATATACCTTTCTGTTCTTTCTCTTACTTTGATTAATATCTATACATAGGCCACATATATATCACACAGATGATTCTATATATTTAAATAAAAACATTCACGAGCACATAAGAAATACTATATGTGCTTCAGATTTTTTTTTTTAAACATGTAAAATAATCTCAGCACAATCAAGGGGAACACAATCGCAGGAAAAGCGCAAGGACACGATCACTTAAAACACACCTTTATATGTAGAAATACATAAAATATGCGTACCGTAACAATAGATCAATAGTGCATAAAAAAGTTGTATACATCAGCTTGCCTGCTTCTTGAATCCACAAGCGTCTGGGTGCTTCCAATACCAGTGAGGTCTGCGACACACAGCGAAAATATCCTTTAGTAATTTTAAATGTACATTCCAATGCAATTTGTCTTATAACTGAAATGAGTTATTTTCTACGAGGAAAAGATACACATGTTAACACTGTCTCTCAGACTTTTCTCAGCTCCCGGCTTTTTTGATTGGCAGATAAGTCCAAACATTCAAAATATTTGTAAAACTTCCTAATGGACTTAAATGTATTGCTTTATAATCCATGACACACTGTGCAGTTATCTTTTACTGGACTGGATCCAGACTTATGTACTACTGAACTTAAGAGCGTAAAGTTATGAGTTGGCAAAACCATGATGAATTGCAGGGGAGGTAAAATGAATGTCAGTGTTTGCATACAGGGAGAATACTTTATTGTTGCATGTTGCGCACAGATACTGACCAGCGTTACTGTTACACTGTTATTAGAGTTAAGCTGGAAACGTCATCTCGCAACAAATGAAATTTACCTCTCCTGAAATTCAACATGGCTTACGGTTTACGTTAGGTTTTAATTTATGTTTTAAATCAGCTTCAATAGCCTCTGAGTTTTTGGAAATGTTGATCCACCAGAGTTGCTGTAGAGTATGCAACACTTTTTATGTATTGGAGATTGCGTGTTCAAAGGTATCTTACTTGGCTTGTTAGAACTTGTTAGAACATATTAATACATAACTTGGATGTGTGGGTGGGTTTTTCAGCCATTTCGACTAGATAGACTCATCTATAATGAAAATGCTTCAGATGGATACAGCATGGAAAATACGGATGTGCTTTAACAGACCATATTATTTAGACTATGCCTATTTATCTGACAATGAAGAAAAAGATTCTTTTCAGAGGAAAAGATTCCTGCAGATACCAGATACAACTGCAGGAACCTCTATGGTGCATTCTCCCTGCTTCATTACAGAGAACAAACCAAGTAACTGTTGGCATCCAGGCTGACTGTGATATTGTGATTTACCACATCTGAAAACAAGGATGGCAGCAGCGAGAAAGACACACATTAAACAGCAGATGCACAGCATATGTTTATACAACAAACATTTTATATATATATATATATATATATATATATATATATATATTAATTGCTCCATTGTTATATATTTAGAAATGTGAAATTATTTTAACGGGTGCTAACTAGTGTGAGTTAGTGTAACTTGTGTTTCTCAGTCCTTGTTGCATTGGAACATCTGCTTCAATCATAAGGTGAATTGGGCTTTACTCAAGCATATTCTCCCATGTTATGAGCAGGTTGGTTGCATGGAGGTCAATTGCCGCAACCGCTTCTCAGTTATGAAGAGGGGGCTGAATGAGATTTCCGAGGAGCATAGGTCAGCAGCAATGGCTGGCGGTGGCAATCTCTAGAGGCCCTAGGCAAAGTCCCACTGTATACATACATAAACACACATCTATGTATGCCTCAGGCTTCTCTTTACAGTCCTGATATGAGGGGACTGCATAGGAACAAGGGGGTAAAGAGGAGGATCACAATGTTGAGGGAAGGAGGGTCCCTGTCACAGACAACAGCTGGTTGTGGATAATTCCTTGTTTCCATGTGCTTAAATGGACCTTATTAGACCAATTTTCCAGCATGTGAAAAACCTGGAAATTGCAGAATCCAAAAGCTTGTGAGATGCAGGCACTATATCCAGTGTGTGAGAACTAGATTCTGTAGCACTCAGTCAGTTCCGCCAGAAAGAATGTACGGCACAACAAGATACCTTCACCCTGATAAATCAGGGTGGGCAAAAAAAACAAAAAACCCCAAAAGACAGTCCCAATGTTCACCAGTCCAAATGGGTATTGAAAATGATAGAGCCTAAGCTACTGAATAAGACCTGCCATCAGATTATGTAGCGCTTTACAATATTAACAATCAATAAGACATGACTGGGTGGTAATAGACAGAATGGGTGGGGGAAGAGGGCCCTGCTCGCAAGCTTACATTCTATAGGATATTGGGGATTAATACATAGGGGTAAGTGCTATTATTATACAATGGATGGACCAGCCAGGTCGTATCTGTGTGATCCAGTCACACAGCAGTGTTAGTAGCAGAAATTGTGGCTGAATATTTATAAGCAGTGTAGAACATGTTATGTAGGTTGAGGAATATGGTAAGCTTGTCTGAATAGATGAGTTTTAAGGGAGCGCTTAAAAGTTTGGAGAGTGGAGGATAACCTTAACAGGCGAGGAAGATTATTCCAGAGGGCAGGTGCAGCCCGGGAGAAGTCCTGTAGCCGGGAATCAGAGCATTTGTTTAGTGCAGAAGAGAGCTGTATATCCTGTGAAGATCTTAGAGAACGAGCTGGGATATATCTAGATATGAGTGAGGATATGTATGTGGGTGCAGTGTTATTGATGGCTTTATAGGTTAGCAACAAGATTTTGTATTTAATTCTGTAGAGTACAGGCAACCAGTGTAGAGACTGGCGAAGTGGACTGGCNCTAGAAGAGCGTTTAGCAAAGAAGATTAGTCTGGCTGCTGCATGTAATATAGACTGTAGGGGGGTGCATTTATACTGTGGGAGCCCAATTAGGAGAGCGTTACAATATTCAATTCAGGAGATGATTAATGCATAATGAGTTTTTGCGGTGTCTTGTGTGAGGTATTTGCATATTCTGAAAAAAAANNTTTTAAATGTATATAACAGGATCTAGAAACAGATAAATTGTGTATAATGTGCATAATGATTGTGTACGTAAATGTATTTCACACAGCTGCCATATCATCATTTAAAATGTACCTAAAAATGTGTTATATAACGTAATGTGGAATATAATATTCAGGATTATACTCAATTTTAATTGTGTACAATACCTGGTTAAAATTTTTAAATGAAAGTTTAAAAAGATGCAACTGGAAAAATCATTTATTTAAATAACTATATCAGACAAACACCACAATTATAAGGAAATATGACAAAACAAAATTTAATAGGGTTAAAAGATAAAATGACATAAGGTCTTATATATACACACAAACATTAAAAACCATGTGAAGGAGACCGATCTGTAGCAGTTCCATAATCCTTACAAACAGACCACACGGCTGACCAAGAAGTAGCAACAACATGTCATCGCAGACATCCATAGAGGAGGCGTTACTGTTCAAGAACTCCAATTCTTGTGTATATTAATTTAAGTCATTGCTTCACCAGGTATAAAGCGACAATTTTGTCTCCAATAAGCACAGACATAAGTTTATACTTTGTACATATTTCATTAAAGGGCAGTTATTCACATATATACAATCTTGACAAAAGATGTCAAATTCGGTTTATATAAGCAAGCACAGTGGAGGTCACAAGTTTGGAAGCACAAAAAGGTAAGGTGTTGAAAAGAAACCTTTATGGCCACATATTAATATAAATATCCATGTTTAATTGTTAATGACAGGTAACTTTTCATTGCTATATTGCACTTCCAGGAAACCATGGGAATGGACAACAACCACCCTGTTTTCAGATGATGGAAATAATGAGGCACAACTATTATGTGTACTTAATAAATACCACATGAAGCATACACCTGAAACTATTACTGACTGGCAGTGCATTAGTCAAGCCTATCTACAGCCTACAAATGCTTCATTGTATCTTGCAAGTGATTTTCGATTAAGGGATTTGCGTTTTACATCTCTGTCCTTGAAGATGGGCGAACGTAGAAACTCAGTATCTGTAAATGGGTCACCTCTTCTGAGCTTCCTGGAAAAAAAAAAATTATATATATATAATTTAGTGGATGGCTATGCTATGTTCTCCCTAATTATGCACATGCTTATACACATGGGCTAATCACACAACGCCATTTATTAATGGACAGGCAAGTCTATGTATTCCTACTGCTCCTAGGTCTTGACTGTGGCTAAACTTACTGGCAAAAATATGCCCATGTGAATTTAATATGATGCAGTATTAATCCCCATACCAGTAGCACTTACAGAAGTTAGAAACCAGTAAAAACTTCTCAACTCAAAAAGAACAAAATTATACTCATGCTTAAAACATTATACTACATAGAGAGTTATATGTTAAAATTATGAGAACAGTTACAGCAAATACTATATAGCGATTATTATATGAATCAGTGACCTGATTCATATAATAATCCCTCATTAAAAAAATAAAATAAAAAAAAAATCACACTACGCACAATCTGGTAAGTTGCAGAGCACTTATAATATTAAGCCTTACTCCATGCGCTACTATATATTCACACATAAAACGCATAAACCTCTATACTCACTTGCTAAGTTTCGGCTCAGCGTAATTGACCGTTACTGTACACCGTCTTTTCCTCCCACAACTTTCAGATAGCTTCCGGTCATCTTCATTAATAAGAGGGAGAGAATGTTTTTTTGCCTCTGTACTCGCCGAGTTTGCAGGAAAATTTGTGACATCAGACAGGCCGATCCGCAGCGTTAGGGGAGTTCCTTTAGTATCATCTGAAAGATCAAAGAAATAATTAATATTCAGAGTTGCAATAAACTAGTAGCATTCAGATCTAATTTTACAATATGTACACTGCAATTGTGGCTCACACAGAGCTACTTGTGACAATAGTTTCAATCTGAGTGAGGGTGTTCTTTTGGAGGGTCTTTAAATAATTTACATTCTTGCATTTGTTTTATATACATTATATTAACTGTAGAGAGATGGTGCATTTTAATAGCAGATCTGTGTGGATACAGTGGGAATCCACTGCACAGATAAGTCTTAAGTGAAAACTAGCCTTTTAAACCGATGCTACAGGTTTTTATACAAAAAGCACCTTATGACGACCTTGCGAAAAGGCCCAAGAACAATTGCAAAGACTTTGCTGCAGTTGTATGTTTTGTCTATTGCACCGTGAACAGGAATTTACACTGCTACAAGATAATCGGAAAAACCTATTTGTGTGCTCTCAATGGGGCTGATTGCGAGTAATGCACTGCAAAAGGGAACTTTCAGAAGCCTAAAGCTGGCCACACACTATAAGATAAATTGTTCCAATCGAAAGGTTTTTTTCAAGAGTGGGCAAAACCACGTTGAATTGCAGGGGAGGTAAATTGAATTAATTGCAGTCAGTATTACAGGCGAGAGATGATGTTTCCAGCACAAGTCTAATAATAATGTAACAGTAACACTGGTCAGTATCTGTGTGCAACATGCAACAATAAAGTATTCTCCCTGCATGTAAACACTGACATTCATTTTACCTCCCCTGCAATTCAACATGGTTTTACCCACTCTTGAAAAAATCGTTTGATTGGAACAATTTATCTTATAGTGTGCGGCCAGCTTTAGAGTTTTACAAGAAAACAGCTGGAAACAGAGGAGGCTATAAGTCTGTTTGCACTTCTGAACGAAGGATTGCCTATTTAAATGAGAGAAGGGGAGTTTTTCTACTTGTGCTCTAATGGGCACTGTGATTCTGTCTTGAGCCTGTCCTTCGGATATAACATGTGAGATGGTGTGTAAGTGTAAGTAGCAGGCCAGTTTATATAGAAAATGGCCTGCTATCACTGTGTCAAACAAAACCCTACAGTAGAGGTGTTAGACAGACATAGTAAAAGCCTGTTTAAGGTAGTCAAAATGTGAAGGTCATTATCTTTCAAATAAACCAAACAAAACCAAAACCACTATTAAACTATGTTTTTTGCCACACCTGATGCCACAGGATACATTCTGTATACCACTTTGATCCAAAAAGACATCTTAGGAAATTGTATCCTACTTCCTCCAATCCATTTATGAATGTCACAAGTTTAATATACTCTTAGGCCTCAATGTACTAAGCAGAGAGATGTTGCCCATAGCAACAATCAAATTCAAGCTCTTGTTTCATACACACTGGAGAATGTGAGCGCAAATCGGTTTGGTTGCTATAGGCAACATCTTTCTTCAATCTCCCTGCTTAGTAAATTTAGGGCCTAAAGATAAAGCACATAACAAAAGAACAAGGGTAATAATTAGCCATCATACCTATATTTCTCTCTGCAGGAAGCGCTACATTATCCTTCATATCAATAAGGGCTTCTTTCCTTGGTTTACCTCCAACAGAATTCACAACGTTTGCCACCAAGCAGTTCTCTTTTATTTCTTCAGCATTTGCAGAAAACTTGTTTCCAATATCATTTTCTGCTTGACTTTTTAAAGCGCTTCTTGTATTTTTCTTTCCTCTAGTATTTTCTGTAGAGATCAGTAGTTAAGGAATACATATTATAAAAACAACTAGGATAGATGCTTTCTGGAACTATAAGGACACGCAAACCCTTTGTAAGGGACACATACTTAATCATACATATATTACCGTGTTTCCCCAATAAGACACTGTCTTATTTTTTTTCAGGACAAAAAAACATCATAGGGCTTATTTTCGGGGTAAAGTTTATTTTATTGACCTTGTGCTGCTGACATTATGACACCTCATTGTTCCCCCTGATGACATTATGACATTAAATCATTGTGATTTAAATAGGGCTTAATTTCGGGGGAGGGCTTACTTTAGACAGTTTACTGTAAAATAGGATAGGGCTTATTATCAGGGTAGGTCCTATTATAGGGGAAACACGGTAGCTACTCATATGGATATTTTACAAAACCCTATTGGACGCATGGCCTGCTAACGCTACAGGGTAAAACAGTGTCAGGAAAACCTCAGAAGCACGATATACCAATTAAAAAGGTGTGTACAACACTAGTGCTAGATTCCAATACATGGGATTTTTTTCTATTTTTAATTTTATTTTTAAACCAGCTATGCATATTTACACACAATAGGGTATATCTTAGCTTGTCTGTGTGTACAATGTCACTCTCCCCATATTAGTCTGGTATCTCAAGGTTTGCTGCACAAACATTTATTGACCAGACCAATATAAGGAGCTTTCCCTACGGTGATCTGTCAGATACCTGTATACTACATGTTCCCAACAGATATCACTAGAAAACAGGTTTGTAAATAACTTACTGACTGCATTCCAGGAAGCCAAAAACAAAATATACCAACCTTGCTTAGCTGGTGTTTTGTTAGGTGGTTTTTCATTTAACTGTTGAACAGTTTTACTTCTTTTTGATCTTGGCCTTAAAGGATGGGACTCAGCACTTTGCTCGACATTGTGGTTTTTGATTTTGGCCTTAGATGGCATGTACAAGCTGCCGTTTAAGTCTTCCTCACTGCTGCTGCTTTTGTTCAAAATTTCCTCTGGATCCTTGTGATGACCCTGTTCTTCCTCATTTCCCAGCTTGTTGGCTCGGAATGGAGTGACATGTATGCTCTCCTCCATGACAAAATCGTATGCATCACCTGAATTCAATGAAGTGTTCATCTTTTCTTTGACGATGGGTGGCTTGCTTGCACCTCTCTCTCTACTCTTTGATCTTGCTCTTGGTTTTGACTTTTCCCAAGGTTTCTTTAGTTGCCCAGAACTTCCTCCATCCGTTCTGTTTTTCCTGACCTTTTCTCTACCAGCACGAGACTCATTTGTACCCTTATTAGGGGCTTGTTTAGGTTTGGGTTCAGGTGTGGAACTTGATAATTGGCATTTTGTAAAAGGAGTCAATTCTTCTTTTGAGGGGCTTGGACCGGGGCATACGTCCATTATTTCATCAATATTACTTTCCTGTACAGGGACAATGTCTTCTGGTTCCATAGCATGGCTCTCTGTATTTAAGTGGTGACTTTGATCAAGTGGCTCAATCATAGAACATTCTTCTACACAAATCTTTAAGGTAGAAGGACGACGTCTATATGACACATGTTTAAAATGCTTGTCAGGTTTAACCTTCAAATCAGGATTTTCAACTTCTAATTTTGGTTTACTGCAGCTGGGTTTCAATTCTAGAATTAAGACAAATAAAAATTAATTACAAAGCCAAAAAGAAATCCACAACCACAAGACAAATAATAAACAAAGTAGGCTTTCAGGAAACTATTTTAATAGCCAATCAAGCAATTCTAGATCAGAGCGACATAACTGTTTCATGTTACTAGCCAGGGATCATGAACCCTTAAATTTAGCCACCTCTCTGCAGATAGGAAACAACGGCATAAAATGATGGAGCTTAATCCATTAATACAGTCGCATCATTTCCAGAAGTTTTAGTTAGGATCTGGTTTTCTGACCTTTGTTTACTGGCGTTTTGTTTTCAGAAGTCCCCACAACCTCTTCATGGATATTTCTTTTAACAGAAACCAAACCATTGTTCACAACTCGTCTTGCAGCAGTACCACATGCGTCTCTTCTGTGACAAAAACAGCAAAGTCTTATTTAAAAACAAAAACCCAACATCGAGGAAGAAAGCCATTCACTAAAATGCAAGTTATGCTTAGACTATTTAATTTCCCTTCTTTACCCACAGCATCTACCCCATGTCTGGTGTTGAAACTAAAATGCTATAAGCTTACACAAAGCAAAATTGAATACTAACGAAACATGGCTCAGTTGTTTTCTGGGCACCTTCAGCACCATCATTACCAGCTGACAGTTACTGTGCAAGTAATTGAGCGACGTGATAACTATCTAGGGTGTACTTCGCTTTAGTAGTTATCTGAAAAAGATTTGTCTATACAGAAAAACTTTTGAGCACAGACTGCAAAGCAAATCTGAACCAACACTCACAATCTGTCCCCAGTTTCGATGGCGGGTGTTGCAGTCTTCTCCACAGCAGCAGATGGAGTATTTGCATTTGAGTTCTAAATTAGAGATATAAACGAATTTAACAGGAGAAATACATTCATGTGAAAAATCTAT
Organism: Platyplectrum ornatum; assembly: GCA_016617825.1. Lineage (NCBI taxonomy): Eukaryota > Metazoa > Chordata > Amphibia > Anura > Limnodynastidae > Platyplectrum > Platyplectrum ornatum. Next base: position 75,045 of record JABWIB010000657.1, on the reverse strand, counting down.
ACAACCATTCCAATGCCATAACAAAAAGCCCCACAAATATACTTACATTATCACCGGAACACAAACTATGTGCAGGGCCAAGGAGGTTTGCTGTCTCTAACAAATTGTGAGTCACTTTGGTAATAATTTCTTTTAAGGAAGCCAATTTGGACTGCAAAAAAAAAAAAAAAAAATATGCATACAACAGGCTAATCAGATAATGGGTATTTCTAGCGACACCGCAATTTAGACTGTTGAGAGATAAGAACCACTTTGCCCACCTAGGGGAATAGCGGTGAGATTGGACAGTGGGGATGTTGCCCATAACAACCAATCAGATTCAAGCCCTATGTCTCATTTTACACACTGGAGCATGTGAACTCAAATCTGATTGGTTGCTATAGGCAACATCCCCACTTTTCAATCTTACCGCTTAGTAAATATACCCCCTAGTCTGCCCCTTCTATTTCACACAACCCACATCCTCCGGAGAACATTAACCCCAACCCAATGCAACCACACAAATACTAAGGATAACCATGTCAGCAGTCAATTAACCTATTGGCTTGATTTTGGTGGTGGTTGGATTAGCACTGCCCCCTCCCACAGCACCCCCACCACCTCCCCTCACAGTGCCCCCAGCAGGCACTCCAGTTACACTGTAGGATCCGGGAAGGTGCTCAGTGAGCCACTCACACTAAATTCATCTGTTCTTTGATTGACATAATGATTGATCCTTTCATAACCCCATTGATCACTTCTAATTTCTAGTTAGCTATGTAAACAAGGTTTGAATTCACAAAAGAAGTTGCTCTTCAAAATGTTACAAATAATAAAAACAGCACATAATATGTGGGTGATTTCATGTAATAGTCCACTTATTTAAAGAAAATAAATGTAAATAAAAGGACACTTACTTCTGCCTGATTATTTCCTTGCTGCATGTTGAGCTTCCTCCTTAAAAGAAAAATCTCAAACATCAACCTTTGGTGCTCCCTCTTTAAATGGAGTATGAGGTCTTGTGCCTGTCTACACTTGGATTTTTCTGCTTCAAGTGCTTGAGCAAGAGCTTGGTTATTAGCTTGAAAGCTCTTTACAACTGTAGCGCTAGTATCTGAAGAATGGAAAGGAGTGTTAAACTTATCTTACAAAAAAATTAATAAGTAAATGTTAAAAAGTGGAACTGTAAATGCCTCTTACTTAATATCTTCACTTTCGTGGCTAAAACCTTCTTTACTGAAGCCACCTTCGCAAGTTTTCTTGTTCTCTTTTCTTTCATGCGCTCCTTTATATCTTCCAAGCTGTCTTGAAAGGTCTTTTTAAGACATCTTTCTCTCGCCATTATTTCGGAGGCGCAGTGCACTGTAAAAGAAGAGTGCAAAAAGGTTAAATAATAGAGACATAGTGGATATAGAGCTTGCCCATAAAATGACAGTTGTAATAAGAGCTGTGACAAAAGTACAGATTACACTAATAAAAGACCCCCCAAAAAATTAAGCAACTATAATAGTTTCGACCTAACCTACTGATAAAGCAAAGAATACATTTTGTGGACCAGAACAAGGGTAAAAACTATTAAGTACATTTTCAGTTAGAATCCCGATCTCCCACCACAGCAGCAACAACTAGGTATATACTTACAAGGGATCACAGTGTGCTCCAAATGATCAGACAGAACAAGTTACAATGGCCCAGGATTGAATTTATTTTCAACTGATCAGTAACATTAGAGAAAGCATGTCATGATCCTAATAGCTAGTGAAACGCACTGGTTTTACACATACATAAAAATTAAAACCTATAGAGACAGAGGATTCTGTGAACCCCATTCAGACTGCATGAAAAAGGCCCAGAGTTCTCATGAGTCCCCCCAGCTTTTACCATGCAGACTGACCAGGATATTACACAGGAGAACATACCAACTCTACTCTGATAAGGCCCTATCCAGGACAAGTGCTACTCACTGAGCCAAGGTGAATGCCCATAATCAGGAACACCTGTTCTAAATACAATGAGTTGACATGCTGGCTTGAACCCATCTCATATGGTGTAAAACCCGAGCTCTGACCTGGACACTAAAGAAGGTGTGACCATCAGCAACAAGGTCCGCTCTCATGTTCTACACTAGTTATATAACTAAGGGCTGATCGGTTGCTAGGAGCAACCCTGCACCATTTACTTTAGTGAATGCATAGATGTCCCATGCCTATACCCCTTATATACATTACTGGAGAAGAAGCCNAGACCACCGGGAAAGACTTGGCTTCTCTCAATACACGTAACACACACGCACATCTGCGACACTATGGTAAATAAAGACAAAACGTCTTCCACGGGAGCTGCAGCCCAACAGCGGATAGAGCAGCAACACAGCAAAGACAGGGGAGGCCCCGGCGTCCGCCTCCCATTATACCAGCTCACCTACTCGTCTCCCGGTCCCCCTGCGAGCCGCAGTGTATACACCGGACAGACCCCGTACGGCCCAGAACCTGCACCAGCAACACACAGCGTAAAACCAGTACAAGAAGACGTCAGTTCAAACGTGTGGCGCCGTGAAATGCGATTGGCTGGACAATCCACAACACGTGATCAGGGCGCTGGAAATTGGATGAGGGAGGAGACACGTGATCCGGAAGTTGTAGGTGGGTGTGAGCCGACGCCATGTTTGTTGTGGAACGTCATACGTATTGTGTTTTGTTTTCAGATTGCTGTTCGCACTTTTAGTCGTTTCTTGTACCTGTACGTTTCAGTACTGCTCATTAGCAACATCATTCTTATATATATATATATATATATATATATATATATATATATATATATATATATATA
>JABWIB010000657.1:51587-63566 GCA_016617825.1 Platyplectrum ornatum | reverse complement strand
TTGGGCCTCTGCTGTGGGCTTGCCCCCTTGGCCAAATTTTTCCAGCCTGCCCCTGCTAGTAGGGTCGTGCTGCCCGCCTGTCGGAACTCATCTGAGTTCCAAAAAACTGTCTGGTGCTGCTTTTATTGCCCAATTGGCGATGATGGACACACCCAATGGGCGGACCGCCCCTCCAGTGGTGCACACCCTATTAAAATAGGCTGCGCACGCCTATGCATGTATCCTTAACCATTCTTTCATGGAAAAAAGTATGAATTTACATTTCATGACAAGTCATGACATACCAACCTTTTGTTTATCAGTTAACACCTTGAGCCAATGAGGATACAGGATATGGGTGCTTCTTTCATATCCAATATCCAAGTACTATTAAAACATTTATTTGACATTCTGCTGTACATTGATTGGGATATTGCAATAATTATTTGAGTGCAATACAATATGTAATATAATATATTACAGAGCAATACACAATTTTTTATACAGGACTACGGTATATTTATCGTGACAAACTGGTAAGTGGGTAGGACAGCGGGACAGTCACCAAAAAGCGACACTGTTCCGCTGAAATCGTGAAAGTTGGGAGGTATCAATTGTATTATTTCAAAATTGGGCCTATGAATTTAGTTCGAGTGTTTCTTTGCATTGCTTTACATTTGTACTTTATTTCTGTATAACTGTTGATGTTTTTTTGGGTGTTTGACAGTGTGGTATATTGTGTAACATTTGTCCTATAATTTTGATAATTACTTGTTTGCTGTTTCATTATTGTGCATTGTTTTGTTCAACATAGACATCAGCATAGGGAGCGCCATGCCCTAGATAGGCTCAGTGAGGCTGATATTATTGTACCGTCTACCGAGGCAGTGCATATACCAGCTTTAAAAACACAACCTGGACACCCGCTTACCAAGCAACCATGCTGTCCCAGGTCTCTTGGTTCTGCTCTTAGAATACCTCCCCACCATTCACACTCAGCTGGATACTGTGGGATTCAGTATCCAGTCCTATATTATTAGTATATTTGCATTGTTTATTAAACATTTGCATAAACACTATTTGTATAATACATAATAGTGTAGTGACCATCACATGCATATAAACTGCACCTATCAACATCCTGGATTTTTATACACCCTGTATCTGGATGCATTAAAATATATATACTTTTAGTTTTGAGGCCTTATAAAGGAGTTGAGGGTTGAAAAGTTAATCTCTGTTTGGGAACCAATTTCTATGCAGAAGAACGTAATGACCAGTTTTCAGGACACTGCGTGGTATTTGATGTACACTGTGTTCGGCGTTTCACCAATTTGTTGCCATATTATAGGATGGTGGTGGGGGTACCCTGTGGGCTTCTATATTATATTTGAAGCATTGACATGTAATTTAAGTCCTAATGTATCTATGGCTATGCATGTTGCTTTGTCCTCATTCCTCTAGTCTGTTCATGTTATTGACATCTCCCATGATTCACTCATATATTGGATGTTTCCTCTCTTTGAAGTACTGTGATGTATTTTTATGTATTTACATTATTGCAATACTTTCTAATTTTGTGATGCTTGTGTTACAATAAAAAATATGTGTACTTCCACAGGCATTTTGGTCACATTGGGTTCATTTTTGAGAACATGCCCTGTATGTGCATTATGTTAACAGCCTCCCAAAAGCCTATGAATTGTAGGCAGTTTCTGCTTCTCAATTCAGTCTCAGTATATATATATATATATATATATATATATATATATATTAAAACATCACCTACTATTATTGTCTAAATTTATATTCATGATGTAACATGAAGTTTCACTGAAAAAATTAGTAAATTTATCATTTTTCTATACTGGTGTCATGTGGACAGTATGATAAAATAGCTCATTATACTCAGTGAAGTGAAATATGAGTTTCATCAGCATATTTTCATGTTAAAAGTAGTTTGCAGTTATCAATACTAAAAAAAACTAAGCATAATCCAATACTATACAATGTAAATGTTTTACACTAAGCACAACTAAAAATAGGAACAACAGGTAGCTACTGAAAAGAAGAACTTTCCTGTATCAGTATGTATTATTGGCAAAAACTATTTAATAGCAATTATGCAAAGTATACTTATAATCTGGAGATCCTACAGTTTACAGTATAACTATTACACAATATGTTATAGACACATTATAGGCACATTCCGAAGTATCCTTTTCCTGGACTGTTCACTGTGCATGCCTAGAACAGAATACACACAATTATGGTGATTTAGACCAAATTAAATTAAAAACCTGACTTTATTTCTTAACCAGGACAAAGTGCAGGCAGGAAGGACACCAAATTTGGGAATGTCCTGCTGGAATTGGGACACTTGGGAGCAGGGGCATCAGAATATATAACTTTGCTGCGTCCCCTCCCCTCTCCCCACTGCGCCCCCCTCCTTCACAGCACCCCACTACAGCCCATGACAGCACTTCAGCTGTCTGTAAGAGTCGGTAAAGTGCTGGCACAGGCTTTGCAGTCTTTTACAGAGCAGTTTTGGTTCCTGGGGTTATCTTAGATGAGGACAATTGGAATTGCTATTAACTATAAAAAGGTATGTACATGTTGCATAGCACTATTTAAAAATATAGGGAAATCATTCCAGTTTTGCACAATAGCACTCATTTATCTGCACTGACCCATTGTCTTGTCTTATGTCTTCTTATTTAGCACAATCTATAGTGTGGTATGGCTATAAATGCTCAACCATGATAATCAAATTGTTCAGTCTAAACCAGGGCCGGCCCACCCATTACGCCGGTTACGCAGTTGCATAGGGCGCGCATCGCACAAAGGGGGCGGCAGCAAGGCAGAAGGGGGGGGGGAATGAAAAAAAAAATAAAAAAATAACGATAATTTAAAGCCGGGAGGGTGGACAGGACCACTCCGCCGCCCTACACGGCGGTTTAGAAGCGGCGTGACATCATCACGTCGCGGCGGTATGTGATGTGATGACGTCACGTAGCGCGTCGTTAATTTTTAGGGGGCGCAGGCGCTAGGTCTGCCTAGGGCGCCCGCAGACCTAGCGCTGGCCCTGGTCTAAACAATCCACACTCTACTGCATTGATCTTAATAGGATCCACATATGGCAGTGAGCGGTGTATTAAATCACTGCCTATTGGAGCGTTCAGAAGACAAGGACAATTGTAAAGTGTTTGTCTGATTTCTATAGCAATGTCAGCTGAACACATTGAATCAGGGATTGAAGTGGGGGTCTATACGGGGGTATGCCATAACGGCACTTCTCCCACTGATGTAATGGAAACATTTCAGATTTCCATTGACTTCCATTATTTCCTATGTTTCCATACCACCACATCTAAATTTCCACTTCGACCACTGCATTGAATGCTACACAAATGAAAGAACACAAACAATGGAAAAAAGAGCATAAAAAATAAAGCAATCAGTAAACTTTCTGTTTCCTATCATTTCCCACTGTAGATATTGTCCTATAGAAAGTAATGACCCTGGCCAAAAATAATGGTGTGTGCCTTATATTAAGGACCAAATACGATCCAGGTGAATCATCTGTGTTGACCTGTCGCTGGTATATTTTGGAGTTTGTTAAATAGGCAGTTTATATCCGTTCCATTGAACTTAATCCTAGTTTGAGATATTATTGAAAGGCAATTGTGGAGCTGAATAGTGTTATTAAGAAACAACATGCCTAAGTTTCTCTTTTATAAATAAATGCTTTTTGGACATTAATGAAAGCTTAACAAGAAATGTGGGCATCCACTTCATGCTACATAAATGCTATAAAAAGCATGAAAAACCCAAGTACTAATCAAATAGACATTTTATTTCAAATGATGAATCCAGTAGATACATGCAATTTTAATGCTTCTTGGTAAACATCTCCTTGCCTTGGATAGTTTATGAACACTGAACAATTTTGAATGGGAACAAACAACTATTCTGTACTGTTAGCCATCCATAAAACATAGCAGGATATTGCACATGCTTTCGAATATTGTGGTTTCTATTCCTAAATGGCACATTGACACGTTTGTAGGATGTATTAGATTTTTTTTTTTACAACTGAGTGCTTATATCACAGGTATTTCACATCTTTATTACTTAAAAATAATAAAATATCCATGTAATTTGCTGGCTGCAAGAACTGGAATATAATGTAATGTATGAATATTTCATTTCGGCTCACTAAAGATTGATTATAGATATCCAGCTACAACTCAGCAGTTCTTCCTGCATGTTTTATTCAGGTTGTAACATTTAAAGACAGAACTACAGTGTGGAGGCTTGATGATATTAAGTTATGCCATACAATTCATAAAACACTGGCAGAGAGCCTTGAAAAGGTTACAAGATGAGTGTAAGCAGAAAAGTCTGAGTCTGGCTAGGATAGAAATACATTGATGTGGGTGGATTAATGCTCTGGCAAAGGTCATTTATTTGCTACAAAAATACATGGCTCATGGATAAATTGATTTGTAAAAGGCATAAAACAATACTTTAATCTTGTTCCACACTTGCTAGGTCCAATGTCTGTGTGTACAATGCTCCTTTGTGCTTCCTCTATCTTATCTTCTTTTCTTCCCCTTTATTTCATATGATGGAGGGCTTGCCGCGCAGTTTATGACGAATGACTCATTTTCTGGATTTGTTCATGCGACAGGCAAGGGCTAGAGAAGTTAAGCCTTTAGTCAACTAAAAATACAAATGAAGGCGACCCAATGACACAATAATGCCCATTGTAAAGTGTTTAGTTGGGCTGATAATAAGAGAACACTTGCCTCTTAAGTCTGTGCTCTTATAATATGCCACCAATCAATCGATTTTTTTTTTGTTAAGATTTTTCCCTTATTTGTCTTTATTTTAGAGGAATGCGAGCACTTTTGTACACTGAGCATGTGATAATTCTTACTAATTGATTGTATATTTGTACCCATCTAGAATTAAGGGGTGAGTTGGGGTGGAATTTGACATCAGGGTAAAACATTTTAGGGATAGTCAAGTTCATATTATACCTTGGTTTTGCATATTACACACAATGTTATTTAGATTTGGGATAGGAAGCCTCTTAACTCTAATAATGTTTGCAACTGATGAGATTTTCCTTCCCTGCAATTCAACATGATCTTACCTAAGTGTAAAGCTGGCCATACACTATAAGATAAATCTTAAATCTGATGACTGGATGAAAAATCAACCAACCAAAAATGAACCAATTTTTTGTTTTGTTTTTAGGAATTGGAAGCCGCCATAGACGTACAATGATGTTAAAAAAACCCCAAAATATGCAAATTAGTACTTCCAAAAGTGGGTCTTTATGGCAGGATTATTGCAAGTGCCCATGCACTGAACAATTTTTTAACTAAAAAACTAATTTGAGCATGTTTGAGCATGTTAGGTTTGAGCATGTCAAAAGATCAGAAAATCGCTTGACCAGCGTTTTTTGAACGACTGATCGTTTGAAAATAATCGTTCCCATACACTGAACGATTTTTACCAGAAAATCAAAAGATGTTTGAAAAATTGTTTGATTGGAACGATTTATCGTATAGTGTATGGCCAGCTTTACTCTTTACTCTTATTTTCAAATTCTAGATTTTTTTTATTATTAATATAATAATTATTATTATTATTATGCATTTTATTACTACCGTTCTATTTTTTAAATAGAATGGGATAAATGTATTAAGGCATGACTTTAAAACAGCATTAAAGCAAAAGACATTGCGGGGTAGCACGTTAGGAATGCATGCATGGGAATTAGCATATCTTCCCCCTTCCCACCGTGTATAATAGCATTACATATGCTTGTCATTGGAAGCACTTCCAGCATGAAAGTCTGGATATTGAGTATCTAGATCCATTTTGATCCATTTTCAAGTGTCTAGCAAGTACCAATAAGCTGCCAGTTTCTGACACAACATGAAAGTATGTATCAGGTTTGCGAGTAATGGCAAATTTGTAGAACTGAGGAAAAACATGTTGAGAAGTAAAGGAGGGCATTATGTTGCCATGGTCATNTCAGTTTAGATATTAAACATAAAGCAAAGCTATGTACAATTTAATTTCTATGTGCAAAGCCAAATCATTTTTACTGCTTGCAAAAATGTACATTTATTTGTGCCTCCACTTTGCAAAATGGTTTTGCGGAGGCGGATGCTTGCATCATTTTTACACTTAAATAAATGACAAATGGCGGACCANTTACTCTAGGGTGTTCATACACTAAACCTTACTAAATAACCACATAGAGACACATATTTGGGTTTAAAAAAACAGTCATAGACATAGTTTATAAAATTATTAAATTATGATATGGGCGAATTGTAATTGAGACTATTGTAGTAAATNAGGTGACACAGTAGCAAATGGGGGTCATCTAAGGTGTCCACCTACCAAGCAAAGAGAACTCCCACCTAGTCCTCTGCCCTTACCATTAACGGCCTCCAGAAAACCATAACCCTATCACCATTGCATACCCCTGCACCAGGGATGGCATACCTGCGACCCAACCACGTGGTCCAGTGCACACTTGCACTTCCTTCAAGTGCTGTGTTCTTCCTAAGCCAGAAACCTCCGTATTCATGTGAACCTCAGCACCATTGCTTGTCCTTAACCTCCACCTGCTACCACCAAACCATGCACCGTCTGAAAGCAACAGCAAACCTGAAACAAAGTTACAGAAACAGTAATACCAAAAAAGGGGGGAAAGGAAGGAGAGAGAATCAGGAACAAATGTGGACCTCTTACTTATGTCTTTGTCCACCCCTTAGCTACCAATGGCCCATTTTCATCCCCTTAAATTACAATAACACTTGATTTAACGTTCCATGGTTGATGCTGTTTGATTCCAGTATACCTTTTTCCCCATGACTATCAATAAGTCCCGTAAAGAAACACACAGAGGCAATAGTTTTGGGACAACTAATATATATTTTTTGCCTATTTGTTTACAAACAAATACATACATTTATTATACAAACATACAAATGTGCAAACAGAACATAATGAATTTTAAGCCATAAGATTTATCAACACATTTGTAAAAACTACCTGGCGCTCTCCTTCCGCCTACTGGCTTGCACCTTGCCTAGGTGCTACCTGATGGGCCGCCCGTAATGACGTAACTGGACAGAGTCCCTTAAATACCCATGGTGCCAAAGGCTCCACCTGCGCCAACTTAACCACTATGCAGTGAAACCTGCTTACCGCCACCAGCACTGCACGAAACTCCGAAAAAACAAAACCCCAGGGAGGGAGGGCGGNCAACTTCCAAAAGAGAAAGAGGGGTCGCTTCCTGTGAGGCTGCCTGACAGAACCTTCCCTCCTCCTGTTCCACTCCTCCCACCAGGACACCAGCCAATCCCCTGGATCCCAGGTAGGTGACCTCCACATCATCCCACACCCTAGGAAGCTTAATCTGCCTCNTGTTAAAGGTTTAACCCTTCAGTTAACTCACCCCTGATGCTCTGAGTGACCCGCAGCCACCCGTTTCTGCCCCCTCACGTCTCCCATCTGCATAGATGTATTTTTAAACTGTAAAGGGAACTTCACATCAAAAGTCTAATTTAGTTTTCACTGTTCAAATTTTCCACTTCCTGTAACTTTGACTGTACTATATGACCCGGCTTACTCACAAACATTTATTCTCAATTATCAATGCTGCTACGGAGAACATCCGCATCTTGGCGAAACCACTGCAAGGAGAAGCAAACTGAAAATGTGCTCGCAGAAGAGGTGTGTACAATACCTCTGAACATCTTTATGCAGCTGATATTAAGTTGAATCTGTATAAAAGGCTGTATTAGTTACGCTTTGTTTAAACCTTAACACAATAATTCATCCTTTTACATACCATTTTTAAAGGTATTTCTATCCAGAGCTAGCTGTGGCAGAGTGACGATTAGATGTCTAGTAACTGGAGATTTATGGTATGACAGGTGAGAGAATGAGCGAAGAGCTATTTATTTATTCAACTATTTATAGGGCNCCTTTTGATATCCTTCAGAGCAAATCTTCTGCCTGGTTTTTTGTCAGATATTTTGACAGGATATTAAATGAAATCACTCGACTTATAAAATATAACTGTACTTTGGAGACCTAACAGCAGATACTAAAATCGACCAATTTACAATATGATAAAGTGAGCTGTACATGCTGTGCTGTTATGTGTGACCCATTACCTCTTAGGCATACTGCAATATGTATCCACTGTTCCTGGAAAGCAATGAAAAGAAGACATTGTGTAATGAATAAATGGTTAAGTTAACATAACAACAGAACTGTAATGGAATTATAAGTGGAACTAAAACAACAAGTTTCCCTGTTATAAGCTGCCATAGAAAAGTTGCTTTAAGAAACATGGCCATATTAGATGTTTTTCTACAGTGATTGATCTTGCAGAGAGTTGCAAGAACAGCATTAATAGAAAATATAAGAAATCAAGAAAAAGCACCTTTTACCTGAGATGAATGTTCCTTACCAGGATATCAGAAGCGCAAATACATATAGGTTAAGTTTTTGAGGACCTTTTTAACGAATGTCCCTTGTATCCTTATACTGTGTGTGGTCATGACGGAAACTAGTAGCCACATAGACTGGACCTTAATAATAGCCATGTCAGTTCATGCGGCTACCACCAAACACATCACCATTTTGACTCATATTTGTGTACAGTTGCACACTTTCTGAACTGCGTGTCTTCCTGCTTATTATAGGGTGAATTCATAGCACACAAGCCAGGAACAGCGTCGGACTGTCCCACCAGAGAACAGGAGAATCCTCCGGTGGGCCCCAAGACCTAGCATTATTTCTTTATAACTGAGGGCGGGCCCCAAGAATGATTTCCTCTGGTGGGCCCAAGGTACCCCAGTCCGACACTGGCCAGGAACATAGGAAACATAGATGGTGAGGGCGTTGGATATCGGAATACGGAACCCTGCTGTATCCAGCTTACCATTTCTCTGAGGACACAACACCCCCTCACACGCAAGGAGTAAAAAACTGCACCCTATCTAAAAATGTCTGCACTTTCCTTACGTACAATGGGGACTGTACAGAAGTCTCATGCTTACCAACATTGGCACATAGGAAACGGGACAAATAGGCCCCGCCCATTCACATGTCATTAACCCCACCTAGCCCTGCTTATGGCCTTCCAAGCCCCACCCTATTTGCCTTGTTTACGCCAAAATNATGAAAAAAAAATATCGGGACAAAGTGCAGGGCAAGTCGAAAATNGGGTCATTCATCTGAAATCAGGATAGGTGGGAGGTATGCATCCTTACAGTAGTATTGAAATACCCACACCTTTTGTATACTCTGTACTTATCACGCCTCATCATCATTATTGCGTCCATTAGAAGTAGGAGGATCCAGATGTGAGCAATATGTGGATCTGGTCTTCTTTTATTAATAATACTATAATAATGCACTTCAGAAGACATATGAAAAGAGAAGCAAATGCTAGAAAGGGAAAGGATAGATGCCAAGCCCCTTCCCCAATTGTTTTTAGATGTATTTAGAGTATATTTAAAGTCGAGTGGTTTGGTTCCCCTCTAATCCAACACAATCCGAAATTGATGCCTCTGTTCCCTTCTNTAAATTGGGATCTGTAATGGATTGGGTGAGCAAAGCTCTACCCTTCCCCTCCCCTCCTACCTTAAAATGCTTCCTCATTTCCCCCGTCCACTGTTCTGTTTTATAGCTTATAGTTCTATCATGGGCCTTCTTTACTGTTTACTGTTGAAGAACTCTAAATAGAGATAAGCGCTGACCCCGTGTTTTGGTTTCGGTTCTAAAAATTATCCGTGTTTTGGGTTAGGACCAAAATGATGAAGGGTTTTGGTATTGGTTTTGGATCTGTATTTTTTTCAAAAATTGCTAAAAATGGCGGCCATTCGCCTGAGATCACCAGATCTGTATAAATAACATGGTTTATTAAAAAAAAAATACAGATCCAAACCCAAAACCTTTCATCGTGTTGGTGCAAAACAATATGTAGTAATAATATGCAAGTCTCCAACACAGTGCACTTATTGTCTATTTATCTGAGATCATTTTACTTTTAACTAGGGAGTCTTAAATATTCTAATACCACCCCAGACAATATTAGGGTAAGAACTTGCTGGATTCTTCTCTAACTAAACCCAAAAATATTACAATTCTCCCATCCCTGCTCAAGCACCGCCCAGCCATGCCCAAGCACCGCCCAGCCATGCCCAAGCACCGCCCAGACATGCCTAAGCACCGCCCAGACATGCCTAAGCGCCGCCCAGACATGCCTAAGCGCCGCCCAGACATGCCTAAGCACCACCCAGACATGCCTAAGCACCGCCCAGCCATGCCTAAGCACTGCCCAGCCATGCCCAAGCACCGTCCAGCTATGCCCAAGCACCACCCAGCCATGCCCAAGCACCGCCAAGCCATGCCTACGCACCGCCCAGCCATGCCCAAGCACCATCTTTCTTTGACCTGTTTCAGGCAAATTTTTTTTTTAAATAACTGTTTTATTCCCTGATTTTAATCAGGACTAAGTGTAGAAAGAAGGAACAGTGGACAGTCACCCAAAATCAGGACTGTCCCGCTGTATACCCCCTTTTGTATTAAGTCAAATTGTAACTGACAATAAGGGTAGTTATCATTATACACAATTACTTCTTCATTTTGTTTCATGCAGGCTGCTTACCCAACTAACTGTCAGTATATTATTGATATACATATATTTATGTAGTTATGCTTTTTATTGGAATAGAAATGAAAATATATTTTATTTTTAGTTACTATACATAGATAATGTAATTATGTGTTTTGGCCAGTAGATGGCTCTAGTTTCTCAGCTAGCATTCTTGAAACAAAATAATAACTTTTTGTGTATTGTTTTGAATTGTTCAATAAAAGATACAGAACTATCAATCAGATTGTGGCAGTAAGTGGTTCAAAAGCTAATTGCACACCAGTTCTAAATCTGCTATAAGCACTAGGTTAAAAGCTTCTTCTTTCCCATTTCAGACTCTCTCATTTTCTACACTGGTTAATACAGCTCTGGGTGAGAAGGTGAGGTTAAAAGGGAACAACAAAACACAACAATTTTAAGATAAATAAATAGTTCTGTTGGTTATATACAGTACTAACTGATACATGACAGAATGGATCCAAACTAATAAAGTGTGCTGTTTACCTAATAGTATATTAACCATTGCATTTAATTAGAATGCTGTGTTTTTCTCTGCGTTTTACGTTGTACATACGTCTGCGTATGTTGCTTATATGTGTCATTATAGCAGGGTTTCTTGATCATGGGATTAGTACCACTGGTGGTACTCGGACCTCTCTATGGTGGTACTCTGGCTGCTGGGCGAGGCTGTATGGTGGTTTCCACCACCAGATGATACAATATGGCAGAGGCAATTTTTCACAAAATATCTTGGAAACGAAATATTTAGAAAATGTAACTCAATCAGTGTGAAAATATGTAAAATGTAAATACAAACTATATATCGGTAGTGGTTATATAGCTAAATGACATGAGATGGTGTACTTGACCGGATTCCATACTGGATAACTTGTAATCCCCATGAAGGTTTAGAACCACTATTGTTGCATTTGAATAGGTATATGAGGCAAGAAATGTCCGCCGTCCGACATTACAGGTAACAGGTAGAGTAAAAGATAGATATCTTGGGCACTCTTGTGTCAGATGTAAGAGAAAGCAAAGGATTTTCTGTGTAATATTTTGCTTTTAATGTACAGATTTGTGTTTCATAATTGCTTCATTTACATGATATTACAGTTGGTGAGTTGATGTTGGCATATATTTATGTAGTGGTCAGTGGCGTAGCGATAGGGGGTGCAGCGGTCGCGAATGCGACCGGGCCCCTGAGCTGTGGGGGCCCACAAGGATGAAAGAGGGATTGGAGGATCAACTGATCCTTCAATCCCTCAGAACCAAAAAGTAAAAAAAAAAAGACG
>JABWIB010000657.1:26393-46789 GCA_016617825.1 Platyplectrum ornatum | reverse complement strand
TACAATTCGTCACTTACTGAATACTATACATCACCAGTCATTGACGAATTTTGATCACTGACGAACGATGACGAAAAGAAATCTCTGCAGAATTCATCAGTTAGTGAATTCCCCCCCAGATCCTGGTTTCCTCACTCTGCTAGCACGCCAGTCATTTCTGCCACCAGGGGCTACATTTACTAAACTGCAGTAATGGAAAGGTGCATGGATTCTAACTCTTATGTGTGTTAGTCAGGGACCCATGTACACAATTATAAGAAAAGTTTTAGCAACACAGAAAGTTCTGAAAGTTTCCATGGATCAGAATTGCGAGTTTAATGGTTTTTGCCAACCCTAAACATTTTTAAAGCAATAGTGTGCAAATAGAAAGATAGCAACCCCCACAGTACCATATTGTCACTTATAAATAAAGGAAAGTGCCCATACTGTAAAAAATGTACACCATGGAGAAATGATCCTCAGAAGTGCATATCATTATATTATTGTATCTGACAGACTAATAATAAAAATCTGAGTATTTAGAGGAGAAGGAAGTGACGGAGGGGATTACACAGAAAAAATACTTACTTTACTTTAGACACCCCTTGCAGACAAGGTACAGCACCTTCCTGCAATACTAATCAG
Organism: Platyplectrum ornatum; assembly: GCA_016617825.1. Classification (NCBI taxonomy): domain Eukaryota; kingdom Metazoa; phylum Chordata; class Amphibia; order Anura; family Limnodynastidae; genus Platyplectrum; species Platyplectrum ornatum. The sequence continues at coordinate 46,165 of JABWIB010000657.1, read as the reverse complement.
AGGGGCTATCACAGTCACTGACTCCAAAGCCCAGGATCCAGGAGCTGATCCAGAGTTATGGAGTAAGAGGAAAACAGATGCAAATGTATACCTTGGTAAAACCAAACATTGATCTGCATGGGAGGCAAATATAACCCGTGTAACCAGAATTCAGAGGTGAGGTTTCTGAGCTCAACTCTAATTACGTAAGATAAAGCTTTGGGGGTATATTTACAAAGCGGTGAGATTGCAGTGAGATTGGAAAGTGGTGAAGATTCAAGCGCTCAGTTTCATTTTACACACTGGAGAATGTGAGCTCAATCTGATTGGTTGCTATGGGCAACATCCCCACTTTCCAATCTCACTGCAATCTCACCGCTTAGTAAATATACCCCCTGGACTTTTTTGAACTCTTTATGCAAAAACAAAGTGATTTATTTTCATGAAATTGAATTAAAATGTATTTGCACCACTCACAGTGTAGCTCTGGAAGAAGTCCCCATGTGACTTCTGTCTGTATGGTGGTTTCTCTTTCATGAAGTAGTGATAACGNTCCCTCCGAAGCCCACTTGCATGAATAAGGGGTTAAGTGACTTGTGATGAAGAACGCTGCTCTCTGGTGTGGTCCTGGAGGAGTGGTAATGGTGGTGATAACTCCAGTATAGCTGCATGCAGTTTGGTCACCTCATCCCAGACCCTGCTGCTAACTGCTGTGTCTGTCCTCCCCCGAAAGTGAAAGCTGAGCTCAGTCCTGCACTCTGATAGCACTGTGTCTGAAACACTACACACTGCACGCTGTATACACATTCCTCATGACAGCCTGCAGTAAATTATTTTTTGATATATGGCCCCCTGCCTTGAAAGGCCCGGTCGCACTTGCTACCGCTGCGACCCCTATTGCCACACCATTGGGGGGAAGTATATTTAAATTAAACATTTGAGGCAAGGTTTGGGTGATTCACATGGGTCACTTAAGGCTGCTGTATATAGTAAGTATTGCTAAACTCTGCTAAGACCACACAAGTCTATCGGATCCATCAGTACGTGTGAAGACTCCCCTGTCACTCCTGGTGTGTGGGAACCTTGATCCTGTCTATAGTTATTAATATTGTGGGAGGATACTGGTGATCATAATAACTTTTTTCTTAAAGTGCTAATAACCCTATCCCTAAGTAAAATGCTATTGTGCCATCTAAGGTTGTTATGCAATGTGTGATGTTGCTGGTTTTTTTATGCAATTGTACTGTCACATTTACTTTGTAGAAATACATCTATGCAAGTATTTTCTTTTTTTGTTGTATGCAATAATATGCAAAACAAAAAAGTACTAGTAACCAACATGCACAGCACAGCCAAAATAAATTGTTAGAGGGATGAGGAAACAATTCCTCAAGTACTTCCAAGTAGTAATACATTGCTAATGTTATCATGAGAAGACATTTATAAATGCTGGCAGACTATAAAAGTGTTATGCATTCTGAATTCACTTATTCGCTGTCCCCTTTGAGAAATCATTGGGGAAGGCTGAGAAGCATATAGAGCTTGTTCAAAATCAGAAGAAGATGTTAAATCTTGCACCAGCAGATGGAAATTGGGAGAGATAAGAATTTTAATATTTTGCTGTATCCGGTATTCATAATGAAGGCTTGTGATACTTCTGTAGTCTACAAGCAAGTATCAATACTTGGAAAATGATTAATAGCTCCTCGACCTCTTTAAAATATATCTCCCAACTGTCTTAATTGGCATAGCCCCGCTTTTTGTTGACTGTACCTCTGTCCCGTCTGCCTACCAGTTTGCCCCTATAAGTGGACAAAATAGTAGACATTAAGGGGTATATTTACTAAGTGGTGAGATTGCAGTGAGATTGGAAAGTGGGGAAGATTCAAGCTCTCAGTTTCATTTTACACTCTGGAGAATGTGAACTCAAATCTGATGGGCAACATCCCCACTTTTCAATCTCACTGCAATCTGACCACTTAGTAAATATACCCCCTACGTTTTAATTTTTTAATTAAATAATAATTGTTGTCTTAATGCTTCAAAAGGGCTGTGATTTAGGTGGCGCACAGGTTTGGGCGGAGCAGAACTTATTTGTCACCATAAAGTTATAAGGTATGTTACTCTCATAGATAGGTGCAAAAAGTGGAAATATTATTCCCCATCCAGACCCTCTATTATCCTGTGTTATAATTCACACTAATATTTACTTTTCACTTAAAATTCTATACCTATATCACAATTAAATCATGACCAAATATATTTTAGTCACAATGCCTTGAAATAACATGAGCTATCAATAAGAATTCCCTCCTCCCCACCACACACAACACAATGGCATGTTTTAACACTTAACAGGTCCGTTGATCCTAAAATGCTATGCGTTTACTAATTATGCCATTTTTGTATTTCCATAAGGTCAATGTTTGCATAATTGGAAATAAACAGTTTTTCATTTTAATGTTTAAGTACTTGCCCTTTCCATCGTTCTAATATACACTTCTCCCCCCCTCAGTAGACCTTTCCATTTTGCTTTAGGCAAAGTTACTTTAACATACTTTATGTTAAATTTTGAGTTCTGGTTGATTATTGTATTATTATGTCCAGACCTTTGTGTATGCTATACTTTTAGTAACATTTCAAGAATGAACATTTTATACATTTAAAACTTACACTGTTTAACTGTAGATTTACCACAATATTGGTAATAAAGTTCCCCTTATAGTACACTGTTCATACGGCATGCAGTAATCAGGGCTAAGCTTGACTTCAAGATTAAAAAAAAATAATAATAATAATGTAACACAGATTTACATTATTATATTTGCACATCACATACAGTCATGTATTCAGGACCAAGGGCTCCATTTACTAAAATTATCGCTGGGGGCGATAATCAGATCGTACAGGCTCGCAGCACCTCGCTGCGAGCCTGACAACATCGCCCCCAGCATTTACAAAGACTTACCTGTCCGGCGAGGTCCAGCGGCGTCCCTCGATGTGCTGCCGGGACTCCTGCTGGCCGCGTTGTGTCTNTGCATCTCCTCTATGGATTACAGCTCATACAGCCTGCATCTCCTCTATGGATTACAGCTCATACAGCCTGCATCTCCTCTATGGATTACAGCTCACACGGCCTCCATCTCCTCTATGGATTACAGCTCACACGGCCTGCATCTCCTCTATGGATTACAGCTCACACGGCCTGCATCTCCTCTATGGATTACAGCTCACACGGCCTCCATCTCCTCAATGGATTACAGCTCACACGGCCTGCATCTCCTCTATGGATTACAGCTCATACGGCCTGCATCTCCTCTATGGATTACAGCTCCTACGGCCTGCATCTCCTCTATGGATTACAGCTCCTACGGCCTGCATCTCCTCTATGGATTACAGCTCATACAGCCTGCATCTCCTCTATGGATTACAGCTCACACAGCCTCCATCTCCTCTATGGATTACAGCTCACACGGCCTCCATCTCCTCTATGGATTACAGCTCACACGGCCTCCATCTCCTTTGTGGAGCTCATAAACCCATCATCCACTCTGTGAGTACCGGTGTGTTTAAACATTTCCTGTGTGTTCCAGAATTACTTGCACCTTCAGCTGTTCTGCGCTGCTCAGTGCACCTTGTAGTAATAATTATTAGTAATAATAATTCACATATAAATGATGTTTCTATTTTTAGAATATTACAGTTGTCCATGTGTTTTGACCTTGTGTTTGTTTATAAATCTTGTCCTCCATGGTCAGATCCCCCAAACATTTAACCATATCTTAATATTTCTGCTCCTTACTTAAAATGATGATGATGCAGTGTAGATAGACAGTGCCGTGTGCAACTTGTTCCTTCCCTGTCCTGCCAAATAAAGGACTTTTACTATATAAGTTTGCATCCTGAGTATTCAAGTTACTTTGCGCACTTATATATACAGTCTTTTAGCACTATGAAAGGAGACCAAGGCCTATATTTACTAAACTGTGAGTATGTGAGAATGGAAAAGTGTAGATATTGCCGGTAGCAACCACCCAGATTCTAGCTGACATTCTCCAGTGTGTAAAAGGAAACATAGCTATAATATGATCTATAATCTTTCAATTTTTCCATTTCTGAAGCTTAGTAAATAATAAGAAATAAAAATTGCATTTGGGCAAAAACATGTTAAACTATACCTCCCAACAATTGCCGGGGAGAGAGTGGGACGGAATGTCCTTAATGCAGCAGAGCAACTGGTATGGGCAACATCCTAACTTTTTATTCCCGCAGTTTAGTGAATAAGGGCCCAGACTTCAAAATAAGTGGGCCCACTTTTTATTTTAGATATATCCAAATTAATTGAACTGAATGTAAGAGACTGTCCTCTTCAGAGCTGTATCAAAAGCAGGTAGATATAGTTTTAGACATAGGGGTATATTTACTAAGCAGGGAGATTGCAGTGAAATTCGAATTTGGGGAAGTTGCCCATGGCAACCAATCAGATTTGAGCTCTCAGTTTCATTTTACACTCTGGAGAATGTGAACTCAAATCTGATTGGTTGCCATGGGCAACTTCCCCAAATTCGAATTTCACTGCAATCTCCCTGCTTAGTAAATATACCCCATAGTGTTGGTGCTAGGTCTCTGGGCAGTGATAATGTCAATTGCATTGGAACCCACACTTGGTGCCTCAGCGATGAGATTTGTGTGCTCATTTTGTCAATTTCTGGATTTACTAACCATCTACATTTTGTGAAATCACTTTTAAATGGCTTTTTTTCAAATTGCAGATTTGGATTTGCTTGGTCGAGATCGTCAGTGATGCACATAGAGATTTTAAATTTACTAACGGTTAAGATGCGTTTATGATGGCATCTTGCCCGCACGATGCATTCGTTTCAGACTTCCTTTCCAAATCCCTGTCAATCTACAGAAACCCTGCCTATTATGTAAATTAATTTCTGTCCATGAATGCTGCAGACCGAATTTTTAACGATTTTGGTTCAGTGGCAGTTTTTTTTATTTGATGATATTCGTGCTGTGTATGGCAGCGATATTAACACGTTCCTCAAGGGAAACATCTTTAGCAAAATTGCAGCAAACCACAGGAAAACGAAATTTGTTCCGTGGATGGCCTTCTTAAGAGTGTAAATTGTGCGCTTTGTTTCTGGTGGTCATTTACAGTATGTCAGGTTTGCAAATGCCTTGTGTATTTTTTTTAACACAAAAATTAAACTAAAAATTTAGTTTTTTTGCCAAAAACTTGTTTAACTGTATTTTTGATATTTTTTACATAAAAAATGTCATTTATGCAGTAAATCACAACACACAAAAATTGAAAATTGATATTAATATTTTTTTTATATATACCAGGCCTGCTCTAGATGTCCCCCCACAAGCACTTGCACCATGAACTAGACTTTCTGAAATAGAGATATAAACAAATGTTTAACTTACAAATGTGCTTAAAAAAACATTAAACATTTTTAAAAAATGTAATAAACCTTCCTGCCAGAATGTAGAGCTGAATCATATTCAAATGAAGCTACACCTTCAATCAGCTCCTCAGGCAGAGATTGTCAGAAATTGTTCCTCATACTGGTAGTAGTGTATGATTACTGGTGGCCCACCACATGTTCTCCGCTGTGCTCTGCGCTCACTTGCCAGCCATTTTAAGTGATGCTTTAAATACGAAAAGTGCTTTCGGCAGTTGGCTTCTGTGCACTTTCTTGGACCAATTGCATTCACAGCTGCCACTATTTCTCGCCAAAGTACATGCTTCCTAGCATGAGTGGTGGAAGCTGCTCTTGAATCCAACAACTCTGCATAGCGAGGCAGCATTTCGCCAACTAGTGCTAAACGGTGCTAAATAGTACAAAAACAGTCGCTGCCCTTTCAAAAATAATCTCACCAAAACCACCATTAACACCCAAGTGTATCACTATATATAGGATATCAGCCTGTAATATATTGGAACCTAATTGGATGAGGTTCGATTTAAAAAATGAGGAGGAGACATGATAATTTGCTGATGACGCANTTGCCAAACTCAAAGAGAAATTAACCTGAGGTTAACAGAGATTACATTTTCAAGTTCGAGGCAGAGTTCAAAGTTCAATTAGCTTGGATTATAATTTATATATTTATTTATGTACAGGTTTTTATGCAACACCCACATATTACACAGTACTTAAATTTTTAACAATCATTATAAAACAGGACTGGATAGTAACAAACAGACTAGTGATTTATGTTGGTTGTCTGAGTACAGGAAGCTGATAACAACTGCACCAGTAAACTTTCCTGGATATGCAAAAGTGAAACGGTTACAGAATGGCTGCCAAAACACCAAGTTTCGCTTTGTAAATAAGTTTCTTTGTTCCCTGGAGTTTTCTTGTAATTTTGAGAGCAGGACTTTCCCGCAACACCTGTGTATCAATATAAACATAGAAGCCCGCATATTTTTAGAAAATGCCAGCTGAAAATGGGAAATGTTTTCCGCACATTGTTTAGACATGTTTGCTTCAAGCTGTCATCATTAATTTCGAAATGTCGAAAAACACAAGATAGTGCCAGTCCCACCTCAACTAAGCAGAAGCAAAGAATTATACAATGGCCGGCATCCAAAATATTAAAAGAACTGTTTACCATTTATTTCATTGAAATCACATAGTGAAGCTATGCTATGGTGAGGGGAATTACTTTGTTTTATTTTTGGCTATTAGCTCTATGAATAATCATGATTTTATTGCCTTGCTCACATTTGTATATAGGGTTTTTAATCCTAGACGTCTAAGAAGAATAACTGTATGGAAATTATAAATCAACTTGAAACATTGCAGGTTTTCATTCAAGGAGTATTACACTTCAACAAAACATGTATCTAAACAAAGTAATGTATAGTACAAAAAGAACACTTACCTTGTCTTTGCTCCTGCCTCCACCTCTGTCCTCTGCTCAATATGAATAGGTGTAGCTAGTTCTATTTGTTACAAGTCCTGACCTGTTTAGCAATAATGAATTCACAAACAGTTTGGGAGCAATAGCAAAACAGGTTCAAGTGTAGAACTGGAGAAAACCAAACACTGAACTGTAGGGGAGGCAAGTATAAACTGTGAAAACACAGAGTTTTAAGGTGAATCTTTTTTACAGATTAAACATAAAGCTATGCAGTATGTGAGTTCTATATGCAAAAGCAAGGTGGTTTTTTCTGCACGTAATAGATTTAAAATTAATTTACACTCCTCACATTGCAACATGGTATTGCTCAGCACCTAATAGTATAAGTGCAACTCTGGACTCTGGACCTAGCACCACTCGCATAGAAAAGCACAGAACTTATTGGCACAATAGCAGTTTTCCTATTCATGCAATATGCCAGTGCTACTGAGACCTTATGGATAAATGAGTTTTATTACAATCATCCCATACCTAATTTAAACACTAAAAACATTATTATAGTCTTAAAATGTTATGTGATATAAATGCGAGAGTGATGTAAACGCTACAATTTTAACTGCTATTATATTGAATATAAATTTACAATTTGCAGGAACAGAATTGCATTAATTTTATAGGGACCTTTAATTCTCAAAAGCATTGATTACCATTTAGTGATGTCATATTAATGAAACAGAATCTCATTTTATTAAACCATTTAATTCATTTAATTGCATGTCTAAATATCAGTTAAGTATGTTTGTATATACCATATCTAATGTTTCCTTTCATTTTTGTATTAATGCATTATAGATGAATTAAAGTGTTTTATGTACTATCTATATGTACTCATATGTTGCGATTATGCTTTACAATTGGGCCATTTTTGATGGGTTAATTAATAAACAAGTGATAAGGTAGTTTAAATAGAACTGACTACTGACTGAGCCTTCAACCTAGTCAGCGGTGAAGTATAAAAAATAAATAATATTAAAAAAGAATAAGTAGTAATCATGTAGAGACAGCGATCCTACCAAAGTTCAGAATGGAAATCACCTAAATGCCAGGAAAAGTCACTGTATCTTAGTCTTGATTGGTCTGTCAGATCCTATCATTGCTGCTCATTATTGGTCACCTTGTTTTTAGCTATACCTCTACTTGCTCTTGTCATCTCTGAGCCTCCATTAGTTCTCGATCTACAGCTTCAACGGCTGGATTATGTGTTACCATCAATTCACCCTGTGCATAGCCTTGCAGCTAGTGGATTCTAGTATCTCCAAGCTTCCTTAGGTTCTATTCCAGTTATATTCCAGCAATGTGCAGACTAGCCATTCAGCCAATAGGCTCACACCTCTCCTCCTACCTGCACCCAGCACCCAGCTATATATACGGCGCAGCGGGAAGGTCTCTAATGACGAGCGCCGTACATGTACGGTGCTGGAACTTTCGGTCACCCTGCGTGATTGCAGGGTGACCTGGCAGTAACGGCTGCTATAAACAATAGCAGCCGTTACCAGCGATCGCCCGGGGACCGTTTTAGGTCCCCCGCCCCTCACGCGATCGCGCTGATTGGCTGGTCTGTGCAGACCAGCCATTCAGCCAATAGGCTGACACCTCTCCTCCTACCTGCACCCAGCTTTTTCAGTGGTGACCCAGCTTTCACCCTGCAAGATTGTTTCTTCAAGGCCATACACAGTCTGCTGAAGTTAACCCTTTCAGGGTCCATGTCTGCAGGGGTGTCACAGTAATGTATCTGTGATACCCCAGTTATCACTGTAAGGGTTAATGTGCTGTCTAGTTCTAGATGTGATTAGCAACATTGTATTGTGTAGGTCCTGTTTGCTGTCTGGTTAGCTAGGGCACATGTGAGGTCAGGCGCCCTACAGTCTGGGTATCACGCGTTGGGTATGAGGAAGATTAGAAGTGGGATTAGTTAGAGATAGTATGAGGTCTCCCTATATAAGTGATGGGTGATAGGGGGGCAGTGTGGGGATATATTTCCTATTGTTTCCTGGGTATAAGGATGGCTGAATGTTCACCTTAGAGTGAGTGAGGATACCTGAAGGACACTCTGCTGTTGGAATGGACTGGGAACATTTGCTGAGGCCTCCATGGCCAGATCTTCATTCCTGGATTTTGCAAGTATATAACTGACTCAACTATGTCTCTTTAACACTATTTGCCTAAGTCTCATCTTGTTAATAGGTTATGGTCTGTCTGTATGCTGGGTTATTTTCTCTCTGATTATATCTGTATTTTGGGTGCTGTCTATCTTCTATAGTAATGTTTTAGGTACCAATTTCTTATCTGTTGAACTCTTTTGAAGGTATACTTATTAAGTTGCTTTGTTTGTGATTATTGATTTATTTTGAATAGTAAATATAACTTTTGGAGCCGTATCATGTCTCAGGAAATCTTTTCATATATTATTTGAATTTCACACACCTTTTACGGTGTATGGAGTCTTATAGGCCAGTTAGTTAGCTGGTAAGTAGACCATAAGAGGCGGTAGGTGGACCATAAGAGGCGGTAGGTCGACCATAAGAGATGGTAGGTTGACCATAAGAGTCAGTAGGTGGACCATAAGAGGCGGTAAGTGGACGATGAGAGGCAGTAGCTGGTCCATGGGAGCCGGGAACTGGTCCAAAGGAGCCGGGAACAGGTCCAAAGCAGCCGGGAACTCGTCCAAAGCAGCCGGGAACTTGTCCAAAGCAGCCGGGATTTGGTCCAAAGCACCTGGGAGCTGTTCCAAAGCAGCCGGGAACTGGTCCAAAGCAGCCGGTGGTTGGTCCAAAGCAGACGGGAGCCTGTTTTTCCGTTAGGTCAGTCAATAGGTTTTGCTCTTCTTTTTCGAACTATAAAAGGAAATAATCAGTAACTGTGTTATATTCCAGTAACTGTGTTATATTCCTGGACCCAGTGGTGCTGTATCCTTACCATCCACCATGTTTCTGTCTTGTCTCTATTGGAGTCTACTCATCATGACTTACCAGCTTCCTCCACTACCCCATGGCTTTCTAGCATCGTGTAACGACCTGCAGCCAAGTCCATGCTCACCATAAGGGGCTCCGGTGAACACATGCCCATGGTTAGAGTCTGATTCGGGGTCCTGGTTGTTTTCTTATGTGCTCTGTCATAGCCTGAGACTTATTCCTATATTTACTAAACTGCTGGAATAAAAAATTTGAGATGTTGCTCATGACAACCAATCAAATTCTATCTCTCACTTTCCAATTAAACACTAGAGAATGTCAGCTAGAACTTTTCCACATTTCCATTGCTACAGCTTAGTAAATCTAGGCCTTAGATTAAGATAAAAAGTAATGTTAAAGCCTGAGGACCAAGATACTACTAGGGTAGCGGAAGGGGAGGGTCAGGGTAAGAGTCAAGAAAAAGGAGTCAAATTACACCCCTCTCAAATATACCCCCTCTCAAATAAACCTCCCTGCAAATTACACCCTACCCTTTTATTGACTCCTAATCTAAGCCGCAGCACCTAAATAATTAACTATTAAAAATACTGCATTGTTATCTCTGTATTTCTTGCCTGTATTGTTCATTTTTAGTTTGCTTATATGTTCTGATCAGGGTATCTTTCATGTCATTGTTTGCTGCCTCGTTTAGTGTTGAGCTTGTTTGTACATGTGTGTGTGTTTCCATAAAATAAATGCCTAAAAGAAAACCCCCAAATCCCGCAGATGCACTTAACAACTTAGGTATTTAATTGCCCTTCTCAGAAGTCTGGAACCAATCTATAGTATACATAACAGAATCATTGTCAATAGTGTCAGTTCTGTTATTTTCTCATTTTTCCTATGCTTTTATTTCTAAAATAGTTTTAAAACACATTACAACACACACATCTGCTTATTCAGAAATTGTATGTTGATTGTTGGATTATGTGCTATATACTGATAGTCGAAATGAATAATATATCTGGGGTTTAATTAATCAAGTCTAAATTATTAAAATGATTGTTGATTTTCCATGCTGAAGGAAAATGTATGGTGAAATTATTGGAAGTATGACAAAATGAAATTGGAACAATCCCACACATCCATGCCTCCTAGCACTGCAGTACACTGTCTTTATATGAATTAATAACAGCTCACTGAAAGATGAGTGACAGTTTATAATAGGTCTCCAAGTGGAGTAGAATGAAATGAAGTTTAATATCTGATGTGAAATTAATCATGTGCAGTTTGATCAACTGAGTTGTTGGCACATCCTTAACAGATTTCTACTGCATATGTAGTTTAGTATATATTTATATATACCATTAAAGAGACACTTTACAAACACTACCACCTGTTGCTTACAGGAAGACTTTGAAAACCGTGACTACACCAGGGATTTAGCCCTCAGTGCTTTATCATAATAATACAGATTTAGCTGCTACAGTACCAGTTTTTAACGTTCTGTACAGGATGAAAAGGTGCTGCACTGACTGTAAAGTGAATGACAAGTTTTTTATTCATATATGTTGGATCAGGGCTCGAAATGGGGGTATATACGGGGGGTATGCCATACTGGCACTTTTCCTACTGTAATTGCAAAACTACAAATCTCCATTGACTTCTATTATATTCTGTGTTTCCATACCGCCACTTCTAAATTATTATGAAACAAAGAAATAAAAAAATATTTTATTTAATTAAGTAAAATGAAAATTATTTATGCAAAACATATATAAGGTGTGTTCATAACCAACTGACATATTCTGAAAGATCCACAGTTGGTAGTTATTATGTCACGTGTGATTCTGTGAGGAGGACTGGAAAACATGGACCATTGGTTGATCACAAGGACAGGTTTGGCCATCCCTACCTTATACTGACCACACACTATACCATAATAAGCTTGACCATCCTATTATATTGCTCTACAATGATTATGTGACAGGGCTGCGCATGTGTTATTAAATATGTATTCTCTCTGCAGACTTGAATGATCCTAGATCCTGTACTGTTCTTTGGAGTTTATAATTTATTAGGCAATATTCAGAATTTACCATTCCTTTTTAGCCAATTTGCTTTTTAGCATCAAACTGAGAAAAAGACAATAGATGATATAACTATCCTTGCAGCCCTTCTAAAAACCAGTTCAGAACTTACGGGCATTCGTTTTTGCTCTCTCCATCAATATAGGCAATTACTGCTCTACAAAGTTTGAATACGATTGCTTCGTATTTTATCTTTTACACAGAAGGAAATTGCTAGAAAAATACCTCTGCAAATATTAACTACAAAAGTAATTGAACCTGACTTAAATTTTTCATCTATTAATAAAATCTGAGAATGCATGCAGTATGTGCAGTGACTTGTAGAATACTGAACTGGAAGAAAAGAAATGTACGCAAAGTCTATTAACTGTGACAGACATTGAAACCAAAGTGAAACATCTGTGATAAAAGACAGGATTATATTATTACCTCCCTTGATATTTATGCTTTAAACTCTTGTTATTTTATTTTGTATCCATTCATTGTCATAATAATTGGTTCTGGATTTTGATATGCTTGCATGAAATGTCATTATGTTTTGTATTTATTTCTTTTTGATGACTTGTCACATTTTATATTTCAGAATTGTTATGTGCAATGATTTTAAATAAGTTCATTAAAGTAATAATTATTAAAACAATATCCCTTTTATGCTATTAAAATCACGATTGAAAAGTAATTTAATAGTAGAATTGCATTAAAATAATGTAATATGACAGGTAGGGAGCATTAAAACTGAAACAACCAGTGGCTCAATGGAATATTGGGACATCCAGTATAGGGTAGTGTGAGTTACAGTCAGTTTAGTGTATTATGTAATTTAACAAAACTGTGGTAAAGGAAAAGTGGAAATGTTTCCCATAGCAACCAATCAGATTCTAGCTCTCACTTTCCTATTACATAGTCATGTTAGTTAGAATGTGATTGGTTGCTATGCACAACATCTCTGCTTTTACTTTTCTGTAGTTTAGTAACTATGGGGCCGATTCAATCCCTTGCGAAGACGGGAAAAAACGTGAAGTCTATTACGGGACTGAAACCTCGCGTCTTTTTGTACGCACCTCTATGATGTGTGAACGAAAAACGCGAGTTTTCCTGCCTTACGCAAACAGCGTAAGGCAGAAAAAAATCGCGCGAAGGGGATTGAATCGGCCCCTATGTGCCAGATACTGAGTGATAAGTGCACCGGTGCACACAACAGATGTGATATTGCAGAACAACAAGTGCACAGAATGATATCCACTGGCCAGACCTGTTTCCTCTGCCCACCAACATTAAGGTAGATGGGCCAGACCTGTTTCCCCTGCCCACCAAAGTAGATGGACGGGGGCATTTAAATGAAGAGAATTGGGGGATTGAATCATGTAGATAGTGGTTGCATGGCTGCTGAAGGACTTAGGTTAGCGAAAAAGGGGAGTGACAGGGGTGTTCAATTCCCTTCATATCTACATCCCAAGTGTCTAATTTTGTGTTGTCAAATGAGAAGAAAATGTGTGTGTGTATGGAGGAAGGAGTTGGAATTTAATGACACATATAAATATAAGTAAAGTTCCCTGATTGATCCATTGTAGTAAATCTATGGAGGAACTTCTGCCATAAGAAGCTCCATAGCACATGTAAAAGATAGACGTCTGAATGACACATGTAAACATTATGAGGAGGCAAAGTATAGCAGGTTTTGAACTTTGAAGGCATTTAAGGTAATAAAATTTGTGTTGGGGTGAACAACATATGGATCTCAAAGATCATAAACTATGGGGCCGATTCAATCGAAGTGCGCTTTTTCCCGTCTATTATGGGACTGAAATCTCACGTCTTTTTATACGCGGCACAATGAGCCGCGAATGAAAAAACGTGAGTTTTCCTGCCTTACACAAAAAGCGTAAGGCAGAAAACTTCGCGCGAAGGGGGATTGAATCAGCCCCATTCTGGAAGGAGATACATGTGATTTCAAGTGGTTCTTGACCTGTTTCAGTAATAGCTAAATGGTGGCAAAATTGTTTAACATAGAACTTAAACCATTCCTTGTTTTGCCATATCAGTTATAAGTTACTTAGCTTAGCTCTTACGCTGGGTACACATGAGAAAGATTATTGTTTAAATCACACTTTCAGCTGACATCTGTTCACTCTCCAAACATGCTGCAGAATTGTTTCAGACAGTCTGTGGTTGTTTAATTTGATTATTAGCAGCTCCTAATATTTCTGATCAATGATGTCCAATGTCTGCAGAAAAAACTTCAGTGTGTACTGAACACAAAGCACAGTTTCATATTACTGCAGCAAGGGTTTCAAGGATTGTTTACCAATGGACCTTGTACAGCTGAAGTTCATTAGCAGTTAATTCAACCGATCGTCTGCAGGTAAGATTCATTATAATGTGTTCTCAGCTTTAGACGTAATTTGCAAATGTCACTTTTTATCTCAACTTAAAAGCAAAGTGGATTTAGTGAAATATTTAGTGTTGTACAACGGCTTCCCAGAGTCACCATTAAAGGAATATGTCATATTCTCTCTAAAGAAATCTTTGAAGACTTTGGTGGAAGCACTGCACAAATATGATAAGGTCTGACTCATAGTCTCTGTTAACTTTATTAGTCAATATGGACACATTAAAACTATTCACAATAATGTTCAAAAATAAAACACTTTTTTTATGTTAGAGGGGTTTTTAATTAGATTAAGGCAGACATTTTTAGCCAGACCACATTGATTACTTAATAAATGCTAAGGAACAACATAAAAAATAATCTAATAATCATATGTAAAACGTATCCTTCAAATATCATACACCTGCCAAGAAAAAGATTTCTGCCTAATAGTTTCCAGATATGTTTGTGCAATCACACAATGAGTGCATTATTGGGTTAGAAATGTATCATGGTTTACTATTTCATGTCAGACAATGATTTATTCCTGAAAAAATAAATAACTCGACTGTAACGAAATGTGACAAATGTATTTATTAATCCACCTATAAATTGTTGCACACATTGTACTATGTCCATGCATTATAGCATTATCTTTTATGGGGTAATTTATTTATGTATATTATGTGAAATTACAGATTTTGTGTTGTAGTTTCATCCAAGTTAGAAGATTGGTACCCTTTAGCAACGTACAGGCTCCAGGAAATTGTTTATTTAATTCAAATGATTGGCTAAAAAGTAAACTGGAAAATGGCCTGCAGTCAGGGAAGGAGAGAAAGACAGAAAGAGAGGGATACTTACAGGGAGAGAAGGACATAGAAAGAATTATGAGAGGGGGGGACTTATATATATGTTATATGCAAACGTACGTTCTAAACATGCAATAATGATGTTCTAAACATGCAATAATGCCTTAGCACACTTGCATTTAAAAAAAAGAAATTAATTTCTGAGTTTGACCCAGAATTTTGTGAATGAATAAATGTACCTTTAATAAATGTCTTATGTTTTTAAATTTTGACTTTTTGTGTAGGACTGTTTCATAGGTGTTGGGACAGGGGGGTGAAGCTCTACCCCCCCAAATGTGGAGGGGGGCGATCTCCCCTGTCACAGGTGCTGCAGCTCCATTGTAAGATTGGGCGAGGTGCTGGCTGAGAATTTTACTCAATCTTACAGAGAAGCTGGACTGCCTGTCACACAGTAACAGGCACTTCAGCTATTAGTGGAGGCACCGCAAAGCTCCTAGCGGAGGCACTTTGATTAGAGGGTGACTAGCCCCCCCTGCTAAAGGAAAATATTCTGACACCTCTGGACTATTTATATTACATATTGGGACATTTATACTCCAACTTGCTACTGTGCCTAGCAGAAACACCCTCTCTAATTAAAATCTTGTGGAACACCCAGTTACACTAGTAACGAGAACACGTATGTGTACACAGGCGCCTGGGAAGCCTTGCACTCAATTTCTGAGCTCAGTTCAGCATATGTGCAAAGTGGTTTCTCGCTGTGCTTCTGCATAAAAAACAGATGGATGTGTTGTTCTGGATCCTATGGTTTAGTCTAGATTAGGAAATGAATGGGTTAATGTTGTTATTGCCTAGTTAGTATGTCATGGAGCTGCTTCCAGGTAGTGGAGTTAAATTGGACATGGTCCTCAATGGAGCCACTGATGATGACAATAGGCTTGTGTGGCAGGCACCCAGCAGGTCACAATAACTGATATACAGTCCCAGATGAAACACAGCACCCATAACCAGATGTGGTGGATAACAAAAGGTCTTTATTAATGTGAGCAATACAGATACAGATAGTACAGATAGTAGCAGAATGAAGGGAGCAACAATGACAAAACTGGAAACCAAAAACAATAACACATAATAACTAAACCCAGATACTATAAAATGAAGCACAGATTAACTGAACTATATAAATAAACACAAAACAAGCATAAGGCAGGATAACTGGGACCACTAATACAAGACCCAGATAGAAACATGGAGATATTCAAAAGGGTAACTTACATTATAAGTTACTGAACTGAGGCAGTTGGTATACAAATTGTAATGGCAAAGGAATGATTTTCTCAGTTATTATGGGACTGTACTTAAACTTGTCTTGCTGTTGTAGAACTGATCCAACCTTATAGTGACACAACAACTAACAGATTGTTAGCAGTATGACTGACCAAAAAAAAGCACCTGATAAGTGTTTGCTTGTAAGACTGCTTGGAAGTGTTATGTTGGTGCTGGAGGAAGAAACTAAAGTATATAAACCTAAATGGTTCTGTTGTGCTGTTTGAGCAAAGTGAAGTGAGCTAGTGTTAGGATTACAAAAACCAGCTTGGAAAGGTTATTTTTTTGCTGTCATTTCTACAAAAAAAAGGATTTGATGTAAAGCAAGTAGATCTGTCGAACTTACGAGTGTGTGGGCAAAACCATGTTGAATTGCAGGGGAGGTAAATTTCAGTTGCATCAGTGTTGTTTACTAGCAGAGCTGCCATCAGGACGAGACAGCCAAGGACTACTGTCCCAGGCCCGGACAGAGCAGTGGCCCATAGCTGGTGGCATGACTCCTCAGTCCTCTCACTATCGCTTTTTGATCACTCAGTACAAATATTCTTCCTAAATGCAAATGATAAAAATCATTTTACCTCCCTGCAATTCCGGTGAAGGAGAATTCTGTTCCACAATGGCGTCCTTCTACTATTATTGGCAGTGATCAATGATTGACGTTTGAAGCCACTACAATGCCAGCACCACATAGCCTTAAACACACAGGTTTAGGTTTAAGGATGTAATTTCTGTCTATTTGCTACAATAACTACAATGGCTATAAAAGAACATATATGGAAACAGTGGAATTGTGCAGTGGAATTGTGCAGTGGAACTGCTCGAAGGCTGAAATAAAATTTTACAAAATTGCCATAGTTTCCTAAGCTTTGTTTAGTAACTGGGAAGTTAGCTCGTTTTTGCGTATGCAGGGCCGGCTCTAGGGGTGCCCTAGGCAGACCTAGCACCGCGCCCTCTGCAAATGAATGACGCGCGGCGCGACGCCATCATGTCACGTACTACCGCAATGTGATGATGTCACGCCGCTTCAAAACCACCACGGAGGGCGGCGGAGTGGTCCTGTCCGCCCTCCCGCGTTTGAATTATCTTGTTTTTTAAACATTTTTCTCCCTCCCGGCCGGCCGCCCTATGCGACAGCCTGACTTAGCATAATGGGCGCACCAGCCCTGTGCGTGTGAACAATATTAAAAACATATTTGTTTAGTTTACAAACATTGACTTTGAGGTTTTTTTTTTGTAGTTTAACCTCTGAATATCTAATGATTTACTACATCTCACTGAACTGTCTGTAACCACAGACCGCTCACATAATATATATATTTCAGGGTTGTCAAAAAACTCATTTATATTACAGCTGAGAAAGAAAATAATTTCTACTATATTGATTGTTTCCCCTAAAGGTCAGATGTACAGATGAGATGATCTATGGTCTGAATTTGCAACATGACAAACTATAGACCGTCATGTAGCACTTATGATGCTTGGCATTTGGGCCTACCGTAATTTCTAAATAAAAAATAAAGCATTAATATTAACAATTTTTATTAACTAATATTAACAATTTTTTTTTGTCACCAAACTTTTTTATTAAAAAAAGACAGCAAATCCTGTGCTTGTTTATTTGAGCACATTCATTTAAATTGAGATAAAATAAACTTTATGAGCTAACTTAGAAGAATATACAACACATCCTGCACTTTTTGCATGGATGTATCATCATTAGTTATTTCTAAAAGAGTCGAACAGGTACAAATGAATATACATAAATCTCGCTAAGTTTTTTTTCACCTTTGGGTAAACTTGCCCTTCCAATACCTGTACCTTCACCATTAATTATCCATATGCTATCCCAGTACTTGCCAAAAGCATCAGATGCACAATCTGCTCTGAAACAACTCCATGTATAAAAATGGAATCTGGAAACACTAACACATATTAGAATGGTGGCAAAGGTTCCCATTAGGTTAAGGCTCAGTACTCCTGGCTCTAAGTTCCCATATCTCTAAAGAGTGGGGTAATGTTATGATGGGGAAGAGGGGAGGAAAATATTATTGTTGTGTTGCGTGACTGTTGAACCCGGCCCTTCATGGATGCCACAAAGTACTATAGTATTTGTTTGAATTATAGGCCCGTAGTCAGGATATTGGAGACCATTGCTGATAAATCTTTGCAGATATTGTTAATACTTGTAAGAATACAATAGTATTGTAGGCGATTGGAACATATGTGGACACTCTCATCAACTGAAACCCCATTCAACCTTCATTTCACATGTATCAGTATGCTAATCAGGAATGGCATGACGCCGAGGCATGGCTTACAAATTTTGTTTTCAGCGGTGAAAGCAAACATATAGAATGCAGAATTAGGATAACCTTGTAAAGATGTTTATTTCTGGTAAACTTGCTTGTAATCTGTTATTGTCACTTGGGGAGAAGGTATGGTAAATTAGATAGGGTCCATCTGTACAAAATATGTATTTGCTAGATAATTAGTCTTAATAGAAAGGTAAAAAAAAGTAACTTCACAGGTCTAGACTAGTTCATTTCATACTAATTAATCCATTATTTACATGTCTGAAAATCCTAATAGAATCAGTAAAATGATATTCAAAAATACAGTCTTTAAAAATGTTCCTGGAAGTGACAGATGTTTTGGACAATTCCTGCCCCTACTGAAAAATGTATATATAAAAACGCTCACTTTGATTAATTTAGGTGGTCAGTGGACAGGGCTGGTCCAGCAGATGGGTCCCTTAGGTTACGTAACATTGTGGTGTGCACTGCCTCAGAAACCACCTGTCTTCTGCACTTTGCGTGTGGAAGGATGGAGTGAGTTAATCCGGCTCTTAGATATTAGTGTTGTGCCTATGGAGAGCGGGCAGTTTAGGTTAGACTGCTATAAGAAGAAGGTTAGGGTTAGGCTGTATGGAGGGACAGTTAAAAGAAGGGGTGGGTTAGGGTTAGGCTACAGGACATGGAGGGTTATGGTTAGGCAGGGTGATAGACCGGGGGTGTTACAGTAAAAGATTAGGGTTAGGAGAAAAGGGTTAGGGTTAGGAGAAAACGGTACCTCTTGGCCCTAAGCATTCAATTTAAGTTCAGTTACAGTTACTAAAGTGGTGAAATAACCGCACCATAGCTGTCTTCATTCCAGAAAGTGATCTGTCAAATACAGACTTGCCCGGTGAACCACACCTATTTAATGATGTGTATGTATAGCGAGGGAAAAAATTCAAACAAACACAAATGTATATATATATATATATATATATATATATATATATATATATATGTATAAAATTTGGTGTAGTGCGCTAACTGTACCGGATGCCAAACATAACATACACATGTACACAAACAGAAAGGAA
>JABWIB010000656.1:95242-106325 GCA_016617825.1 Platyplectrum ornatum | reverse complement strand
TAATCTACATTATTAAAAAACATTATACAAGAGGTCAAAGGTGAAACTCAAAATCGGTGCTAAAACACTTTGTAAGAAGGTGTATGATGATCAAACTTGATACAAACATAACCTGGGATAATGTGATTTTATTGATTAAAGGATTAAACTTAGTGAATATAGTGGAGAAGTTACGTGCACTCTTAAAGGGGTACACACCTAAAATTATAGTGTGCACGTTAGGAACAGTAAGGGTTAACCTCTTAAAGGGATAAAGCCCCACAAATACCATATATACTTAAGGGTTTCTTAAAGTGGATACAAGTGCTGTTACTAGTGTGTTTCAACAAGGAAAAAATATGAAAAATACATAAATGAAAAGATGAAAAGATAAAAACATACCAAAAAATATATACATAGGAAAGATTCTTAAAGGGATACACATAAACAAAATGCAATATATAGGTCCAAATTGGATTTCTCAGGATGATACATATTGAACAAGATCAAATAAAATTAACATGAAGTAGAAAATCTGGATATCAGTAGAGACTAGTGGGGTTACACGAGTGTGCCTACATGCACACGTAACGCACCTCCGTCCATCCCCCCATTACTACCGATCTCCATAAAGCGGAAAAAGGGACACTTTATAGTTACCTAATAAGGACTAACGTATAGTCAGAATTGGCTTCAATAATAAAATTAAATCCTATAAAGTTAGACCTATTAGTGTCTATGATGAAATGAAATGTTGCAGCACTAAACATGACTATTTAAAAATAATAATAATAATAATAATAATAATAATACGTCTAATTCCTGTAAGTACTTTGCAGTCGTATGGAGTTTTAATGGACTCACCATTTGTACAGTACCCGGTCTTCTCCAGTGGTCTCCCTCCTGGATACTGGCCGGGCCCACCCTGCTTAGCTTCCAAGAGCGGAACGTGATTGGGCATTTCCAGGGTGGTATGACCGTATTTTGGGGGTCATCGTTGCTCCTATACGATGTTAATACCTTTCCGGAATAGACAAAAAATAAGAATTAATGTTCAAGTGATAACAAAAGTATATAGATGCATCTAAAGTAATATAAGGGATGGATGGAGACCTTATATAAACCATTTGGTTTCAAAGTCAACATTCAAACCATATGGATGTAGAGTGTTGAACTCAAAGATCCGTTGCATCTCCGATCTGGCTAGATATGTGGATATATTATTGACTCTCCAATGGGGTAAAATTTGTTCTAACCCTACACATTTCACAATGGCTGATGGATTACTTCGGTGAACCTCTTTAAAGTGTAATGTCATTGGATGCGATTGTACACCTTTTTTGATATTTCTTATATGTTCTGCCCACCTCTGTTTGAGTGGGTGGGATGTCCTCCCTATATATTGTTTGGGGCAAGAACATTCTATGAGGTATACACAGTTACGTGAATTGCATGTGATAAACTGGTCGATAATATGCTTGTTTTTATTACTCGTTGAACAGCAGACTTCTGTTTTGGGAGATGGTTTTGTGTTTCTACACATTGGACAGTCTGCGCATCTATAGAAACCTTTGTTTCTATTTGATTTCCTTATATTGGTCTCTGGATGAAATGCACTTCTGACTAATTTGTTCCTGATGCTCGGTGCCCTCCTATATATAAATTTTGGGGTAGGGTCTAAATGGTTATTAAGAACTGGATCTCCGGTAAGTATGTGCCAGTATTTTTTAATAATCTTTTCCAATTCCTTGAAATGACTATTAAAATCCATGATGAACGGCAAAAACATTTCTGTTTTCTTTTTTGGTTCTTTTCTGGGTTCTAAGAGGGAAGCCCTCTCTCTCCCAGCTATTTCTGTTTTAATGGTTTCAATGGCACCNATGTCATAGCCTTTTTGTATAAACTGATCTCTCATTTTCATTGAATGGGTGGTATATCCGTTTTCTTTGGAGCAGTTTCTTTTGATCCGNAGAAACTGGCCCTTTGGAATGTTTTTTAACCAGAGGGGATGGTGATTGCTGGATATAGGGATATATGAATTCACATCAGTTTTTTTTATGTAATTCTGAGTCTGGATTTTGCTTTCCTCTATGAATATGTTTAAATCAAGAAAATTCACTGTTTCCCTACTTGTTTCGAATGTCAATTTGATATTTTTATTATTGTCATTCAGTTTTGCACAAAAATTCATTAATTCATTAGGGGATCTCCTCCATATAAAGAAAACATCGTCAATATAGCGGAGCCATGTCACCAAGTTGCCCCCAGATATGGATGGTATAGATCTCTCCCAATATGCTAGGAGGAGATTAGCATAGCTGGGTGCAAACTTGGTGCCCATGGCCGTACCACATATTTGGAGGTAAAAATCTCCATTAAAATTGAAATAATTATTTGTAAGGATAAAATTAATCCCCTCCTTCAAAAAATCAATGAGGTTTTCCTCATAACCGGCTAATCTCATGTAAAATTCTGCGGCTTCTAAGCCTGCATCGTGTTGAATTATAGTGTAGAGTGATGAGACATCGNCTGTTGCCATGATGCATTCATCATCCCATTTAATTGTTCCTATTTTATTAAGCATATCGGTGGTGTCTTTTAAAAAATAGATAATTAATAGATAATTAATGTGAGACATGGTGCCATGTGCCGCTGATAAACACACACAGATGTAGCTATTTACTCCATCAGGTGAAATTGTTTAATGAGATATTTAATACAATATGGTGGAGAANTTCCTTTTGTGGAAATCCCACTTCTATCCATAACAGTAGATGCCATATTAAAGCCTCCACCTAAAATAAGGGATGCATCCATCAGGAGGTACAATTTATTCAACAAATTGAGGTAGAATGTCGTATCATATTGATTGGATGCATACACATTATATAAAATCATTGGCTGGGTACCTAGAAAAGCTGTAACAATAACATAACAGTCATCAGTGTTGGTAACTACTGTGTCTACATGCAGGGGGATACATCTGATTAGGAGTAAAACTACACATCTAGATTTAATGGTGTAAGGTGCATAGGCTATAATCAGATAATGGAATAGATCAGCTTCTTGTGCTCCTTGCTAAGATGTGTTTCTTAGATATACACAATATCAGTGTGTTGGTGTTTTAGATATGTCAACATCCGTTTACCTTTAATGGGGGAATGGATTCCTCCCACGTTCCAGGAAATAAGCTTCACACTAAACATTTGAAATCATCATATTGAATACNTGGGAGGCAAAAATGGAATACATTAAAGCGGTGTCCGAGCAGTGACTGTATAGCCTGAAAATGAACAAGGGAAGTTGACTAAGTTGGCCAAAACCACAAACCATAGTTAGTAAGAACGTAACAAATCAGGATAGTGTATCAAACAGAAACCTTCTAAGAAGGTACAATTACAATAAAGTGCAGGCGGCTAGGACCACCAGTACTTCAACTGTACACATAGGATAATATAGGGCCCCAAGAACCCAGGAACATAAATTCCTCACAACACAGCAAGTGATGTGGAAAGTGTAAGCACAGTTTAAACATGTAAAACATATTAAATATAAAGGCAGTGAGAATTATAGATTAACATTACTTGCATTAAAAAACCCTGTATTTAAACCCCTAGTTTAAATATGTTGGCCTATATTTACTAAGCAGGGAGATTGGGATGTTGGGGATGTTGCCAATGGCAACCAATCAGATTTGAGTTCACATTCTCCAGTATGTAAAATTGCTGCTTACTAAATATAGGTCACTGTGTGCAGTTTTTTTTCCAATATTTATTTATTTTTTAATAATTCACAAAAAGCCGGCATAGTACTCACCCAGGTTACTCTGCAGGCTATTGTGAAAAAATTATGTAAATATTTTTTAAATGCTGAAAAATCCAGCATTAAAAAATATATTCATATTATTTTAATTCCCAAAAGCCAGCATAGTAACCGCCGCAAATACTATGCCGGCTTTTTTTTCTTGTGTTCTATGTGCGCTACAATTTATTTATTTTTTTATTATGTATATGCAGTCACACATCATGTACTGTATATTTAAAAACACATCTGCAGCAAATATCTCTGAACATTTGTTCTTATATTTAAAGAAGTGAAAGAGAGAGAGAAATAAAAGTGCAGACACAGCAGTTTTGATTAAGATACAGAAGAAATGGGCTGCCTGGCATCACAAACAGTTTTATTGGAGCACAAAGACAGCTCGGACATGTTAAAATATGTCCTACCATTCATGGCTCTCTTCGGTGTAGGCATAGAGAATAGAGGAGATAAAACCTTTTCGATAAATAAGAACATTTTCATTGTCGCATGTGGGCTGGTATAGGCTGACAGGTCTCTGACAGCAAGAAGTGACAGAGAAACAATTTCATTTAGGCCACTTTAAAAACAGTCCTGTAGGATCTTTGAGATGAAAATACCTCCTGTGGGAAAAGCTTGAAATGAATGTCCATATATCAATGTGATCTTTAAACTGGGTAGAAGCAGACTATTGGTGGATTGTCAACTTACTAGAAACATTGAAATCCCTGTCACTGAATTTCTGTTTAGCTCACATNGGATTTAGACAATAGATTGTATTTAACAGAGGGAAATGATTTATCAAATAAGATAAGGAAGCAACACCGGAGAGTGCTGTACAACAGCAAGCTGTTTTTATATTACAGCTGAATAATGGATGGTAAATGAAATAAATGTGTATAGCTTATATAATTGGACTATTGTCACCTGAGAGTTATTAAGGGTAGTAAGGGAGCATGTTTTCCATTTTTTCCAAAATACTGAAGGAATATCCTTTTCCGACACTCTCAGCAATGTATGAAAGTACAATAGCACATATTTACCTCTTCTCCCATGCAGCAGAAGTTACAACCGATTATTATTACTTAGACCCTACGTTGTTGCATGGGAAAATATCTATAAAATGAGTATGACATGTTTCAAGAAAATTGTCTTGTTGTTTGATTTTTTTTTAAATAAAACGTAAGCCCACAGATCTGATCCAGAGTTTTTGAGGAAGCTGTGTTCAATGGAATAAAACTGTTTAAAACATGCAAAAAGAGCAATATGCGCAGAGGCTATGGGTTATTTATATATTATAAATAGCGTAATTTTTTTTTAATAAAAAGTTATCTGCATCACCTAACATGGAGCAAGATTTTGTAGGGAGCAAAAATAACTCCAACATACAGAAACTCTGAAACATCCCTTTCTGCTATAGCGGAGAATACAGAGGTGGGCACAAGTGAATAGGTAGACCTTCTGATCTTGCGACAGTCAGTTTACTTAAATATTAACACAATTTTTGTTGGTGGGTATAGAAATATTTGCCAAGGCACATATGTATTATCAATAAATACAGGTAAATGGTAAATTATAGACTTTATGGTTTAATTATTGGATGTATGTTTCTTTTATTCCAAAGAATAATTATTATGCAGTATTTTATTCAGTTTCCGGTGTATATGTTCTGCTGAATTCAATAATAAAATAGCAAGAAAATTGTGGAGCATTAGAAAGGAGATAATCAGAATAACTTGTTAAATTCATTTAAATGTTTAGCAAATAATTAAAGAAAAATCACATTATCCATCCCATGATATTTTTTTTTTGTATTTGAGACCGTTAACAATATCTTTCTGGCAATACTCATGTTGCAAATTGTATATGTCAATCTTTCCACATTTTGTAGCCTTGTTAATGTATACAAAAATGGACACTGAAAGAAAGCATCATACAATGACATTTGGCCAGCAGAAATTGAAGTTTTATTTGGGACCTATGGTCACAGAGAGATAAGCCAACATATACGGGATTCTGAAACGAATATCTGAAAGTATTGTCTTTGAAGCTTGTAATGCCTCTGTAAAATCTGATGATAAAATTGCTGTTTGCTCTTCAGATTAGCTGAGTTCAGACTAATCTTATACCCAAGGAAAAGGCTAAAAGTGCTTATCTAGCTGCTGAATGTACAGTAAAGTCAACACTAGACATTCAAGCGGATTCAGAGTTAGGTATAAAAGCTCAATAAGAAGCAAATCTGAACTAGGACAAACTCTGTTAAGAGTGCAAATACATTTCTAAGTTTATTTTTTTTAGTCATTGAAAATATTGTCAGATTTCGTTTATACTAAAGAGTCGCCTTTAAAATCAGTCACTTTTTAAAATGGGGTTTTTCTGCTTGATAAAACAGTTTATTCCATCTGCTGGAAATTGTGAAAGAAAACATCATGACAATTTGTGAGTATTTAATATTGAATTATAAAAAACTTTAAACATATAAAAAGAGATACCTAAAATGTTTTATGCTCAGCAGCTACTGTAACAGACAGAAATCTATATCCTTTCAAAGATTCTGTCTTCACACTTTCACTGTTTGATTTTCCCTTCACAGCTTCACAGCTAAAAATTGTGCCTTATATAAGGTGGATCAAACTGGATGATATTAATGATATTTATAGGACATGTAAAATGCTCTGTGTATGTTATGATAAATGAATATCTCTAATGCTGCCCTGGTACTCATTGAGTGGCACTGTGTATCGGGACTTACCATGGAAAAATGCCCGGTAGTCTTTAACATCCAGCCTCATGCACTGCAGCAAAATAGTGCTGTGCAGTAATAAAAACATAGAAAGTGACAGCAGATAAGAGCCACGTAGCCCATCTAGTCTGCCCAGTAATGGCGGGTACATTTTGATGAAGGGGGTAGTGTGATGAATGTGCCATCATGTAATTTACCACCCACACAACACTGGTCACACCCACTCCAATGGGAAATTGGGGAATTGGACATTTTCATCTCCAGGTCCACTTAGTCTTTAATCTGACCCTGGTGTAGTTAATGTCCAGTTTTAGTTTGGCGAGTATAAGTGTTCTGACCTAAAACTGATCAGATTTCCTTTCAAGCCTATCAGAAAGAATATTGCAATACCGACCCTTAAGCTAGCCTTCCACTATTTCAAATATTGCTTCCAGTAGGAGGTGGCTGAAAAATGGGATGACTCTTTTCTAGGAAAATGTACAGAAAACANTTACCTGTTCTGCTGGCAGTGACAACTGTATAAAATAGCACAAATAGACCGCACTAGGGAAGGAGACACCTATCCCTCTGGAGTGCGCCAATTATAAGAGCACTTCTTTACTTTCTCTTTTTTGTTGTGCTGGCAGTGACAAATCTAATAGAAGAGAAAGGAAGGTGAAAGTGTTAATGAGCTACAATGATCAGATTTGCACAAAATTATTGTGAGATTGCACCCGACAATTTTTTTTATATTTCTTATATATTCTTATATATTTTTTTATATTATGATCAAATAATCATATATTTGAATGTCCCTTGTATAATTATTAGTCTTTTGGAAATTCCACCCTGACCATCCACTACAAAGAGATGTATTATAGTTTGTAGGTTATGGTTTGATACACATTAAATACATATCTTTAAGACTCCTGGACCTCCTATGTCCCCTTATATGTATACTCCCAGTACTTCTGCCTTGTCCTATCTATTTGTCCGTGCTCTATTTAGCCCCTGAATCTATTCTATATAGCCCTCTTATTTCCACTACATCTATCCTATACTTATAATTTTATAATTATAAAATGTTTTACTTACCTCACATCCTTCTCTTTCTTTCATGCTCTGCAGTGCACTCGCATAAGTCACACCAGTATCACTCAGCATCACTCGCATGACTTGAGCAAAATGCTTGCTTGCGACTTTATACTTACACCAACCCTAGGTATGATATAAGCGCAGTTCTTCATCTTTTTTCTTCATGAAATTACTGGGATATTTAGAATCAACTGCTTGAACAAGTTAAAAAGTGCAAGCAAGTGGGGCAAGCACGAGTTAAATGGTGACTCCAACATGATTTTGTTGAAACTATTTTACACATATATGTTGTTTGCTCATTTACAGTACAGTACATAAAATTTTTACAAAAGAACACTATTATTTAAAAAAGCAGCGAGCGACCGCAGATAAAAAAAACCTAAAAATGACAAAAAAAATTTCAGCTGCAAAGTAAAATATAAACAGGAGCATGTTGTAATTTCCCTAATTGAAACACAAAATTACTTCAATTAACAAAAAACCAGTGCTGTAGCTGCTCATACAAATGATACATGCACAAACGCTTTTGCTCCTTGTGTNCGTGCAAACTTTTGAACATGCCCATAGTGTGTATCAATGCAGTTTACGTAGAAAACATACAAAAGACTAAATGTAGGATCTAAACAGTGGTATTATTAATGTAAAATGCAATAATGTTTAATAAAATCTATTTGTATATTATACAACAGAACACCTAAATACTTTTGGTAATAAACCTATTAATAATAGTTAGGTTATAATCATTATAGAGCAACATCAGATGCCCTACACATCCCTGTTGCATTTGCAACTTGGGGCTGATCCAGAGTTTTTGGCTGCCGCAGCGAGTGGCCGCCAACATCGGCCTGTGTTTCTCCTGAAACACGCACCTCTGGTTAACAACGAAGCAAGCCGGTGGAGTACTGTACATCGCTCACCCCCTTTCAATGCTGTGGCTGCNGCATTGATTACAATTTAAAAGAAATACCTGAAAAAAGAAGTTTGTCCCCTTCACAGGACAAACTGGGAGGTGGGGGCAGCGGACAGTCCCCTGTATTTCTAAGCATAAAAAGTGACAATACATTACTATGCAGACTAGTCAGTAGTGTATAATATAGTGTAACTTTTATTAATGAATGAATATAATTGAAATGTATTATATGTAAATAAATGTATTCTTTCTTTTGAAAGCATTTTTCTATTACACCACCCACTGACATGGTGGGCATTGCACTCACTCCTGATCTGCATTTGCGCAGACTCTATGCACTTATGTCAGAAAAACAGATGGATAAACAGTTCTGGATCAGCTAACTTTATCCCCATAACTCTAATTTCTGCAGTTTTATCCTGATTTTGAATATCTGTAATCTGCACATTTATAAATTAAACTAATAGTTTTAATTATACTGCCTGGTGGCACTCAAATGATTTTCAGTGACTTAAAAGAAAAAAAAATGTCACCCTATCATTAATGAAATTCTTCACCAGAGCATTCTAAACTTTGCTATTAGAATTGGAAATGTTGTAAGAGATGTGAGGCGATGTTTCCCAGTTTAATGTGCCTTTTTTATAGCTTTGGAAAAGTTAAATCATTTTTAAATATTTCCCCTAAATTCCTCTCTTCAATTGTATACATGTTTTTCACACTAGATTGTATAAAGAACANTTTTGTACTTCTGCCTTTCTCCCTAAACAGAAAAGACAGAGTAAATGAGGAATAATATGCCCATATAAAGAAAGAAAATACAATTATAGGAAAAGGGATACAGAGAAAAAAGGGTCAAAGCGATAACAAATTGGTCATTATATGCTAAAGGATGCAAAAGCTGGTGTAAAAAGGAAAAGAAAACGCGCTGGAATTGAGGCAGTGTCTGTTAAGCTACAGTGTAGATGTAAGTATAAAATGCTCCACAAGTCTTGTAATTGAGAATATCCATCAAGAGCCTGACAGCTATTGTAGCATTTCCAGGAGCGATAAAACCTGAATTTATTTCACTTCGGCAAAAGGGACCGGTATCACCTTCTGGCTGTTTTAATGAAATGCCATAAAACTTCAGGGAGAGAAAATGTGCTGTAAAGTAATAAAAAGGTATTCTTAGGTAGATTGTTTATAGTACGGAGATGCTCTGGCAAAATGAAAATTAAGCAGCGTGGTCTACTAACTGCCAAACTCTAGGGATGAGTGTCGAGAGAGATGGAACAAGCACCCAGTCACTATATGTTAATTAGCTTTATTATATCATATGAAATCTGCATCTTTGTTCCCATACGGATTTGATATTGTATGTGGCAATAATTGCCAATTTATATCCTTTTTAGGGAAAATGTTCATTGCTATTTCGTAACCTCGATAGGTTCTTAGGAGAGTGTCAATAGCTGAGTCAGCATTGTGAATGGCGATTAAAAGCAGTTACACACATTCTTGCTCCTTTTGTACTATAAAACCCCCTCTCACAGTAATGCTCACTATGTTCACTACAATATTGTTACATGACTACACCCAGGGCACAGACTCTAACTGGGGCTTGGTTTTCGCAGGAGCCNCTGATAGGAGAAGAATAGGCTTGTGCGACAGGCAGGTTATGATCTCTGGAAGACATCCCAACTGTAGCTAAACACTAATAACCAGAAACGCATTAATAAACCAAAAGTGTTTATTAGTGCACACAATTTAAATACAAATAGGAGAATAGAGAACTTGGAGTGAACTTGGAGGAATGAAAGGGAACAGTAATCACAAAGCAAGAATAACAGAAAACAGCAAATGCAGGAACACAGGTAACCCCTCCCAGGAGAAACCAAAAGCCAGAAGCATGGAGGTGGACACCCCATGGATCACGCCCAGGATCTGTAAAATGGCACAATTTCCATGGTCTGGATCGGGTTTAATCTCTTTCATTATATTCTAATTAGTTATATAACTGAAGATAGATTATGACTATCAGAGATGTGTTGGTACAAAAAGTGGTTAGGGTAGAAAATTGAGGTGTTGTGTATTTGTTCCCTGCCACCCACGTGACCCTCTCCACTTCCGGACTCTCTCCGCTGCTAGACATTGCATCTTCAATCCAGCCACCCGGGTTCTGCTGTGCTTTCTCTGCATTGTGGAATGGTCATTCGCACTGTGTGCGAGATCCTATTTCTTTCATTATATGTTTACATTTTTACGCTTTTAAATGGAATTATAATAAATCTGTTTATTTTACAAGTTACTTTGTAAAATGTTTCCATTCTCACCATGAACAGTATGTTTCTAAAGACATTTGCAACAACAAAATCTTAGAAGTTAGTNCTCTTTTTTTTTATTTGTGTGCTGATTTGTTGTATATTCTACAGAAAATCAGTGCACCTGGAAGGGACCGTAATGGGGTGGGGGCAGAACGTCTCCAACATATATATTTATATATGTGTATGTATATATATGTATATATATATATATATATATATATATATATATATATATATATATATATATATATATATATATATATATATATATATATATAT
>JABWIB010000656.1:49423-66214 GCA_016617825.1 Platyplectrum ornatum | reverse complement strand
AGGGTGAAGTTCAGATTGACAATAACTAAGAACGTACCTAATAAGAAGTTCTGGGGGTATATTTACTAAGCGGCAAGATTGCAGTCAGATTGCAAAGTGGAGAGGTTGCCCATAGCAACCAATCAGATTCAAGCTCTCAGTTTCATTTTACACACTGGAGAATGTGAACTCGAATCTGATTGGTTGCCATGGGCAACATCCCCACTTTTATCAATTGTATATATTAAATCCACTTTTCACAATAGATAACTGCTATAATTTTATCAGTTAATGTTATTCAATTATTCATGTTAATGTCTGTAATGTGAACTTTTGTTAAATGCAGATGATTGGAAAATAACAAAATATTCATTATATTATTAGAAATAATGTTAAATTGCCATATCACAAGAATGCCAAGATTCGAGCGGATCCCACTTGCTTCCCAATGCCAGACATACGCACCCAGATTGCAGAAGTCAGGCAAATTTCATGGCAGCATACATGCTCCAGATGTTAGCAGACATCCTGGTGCATGTAAAAATATTTCATGTGCTAGAAGTTCCACCCTCAGGGAAATATTTAAATGTTACAGTATGGAGAGGGTTTGGGGATCCGTTCAGGTTAGTGGCCGCAATGACCACTGATCCACATGGGTTACTTAAAGCATAGTAAGTGCTGCTATCCCCTGCAATTTCCGCACAATAGAGATTTCTCGCCTAAACCTGTATCCAATTTTTTTTGTTTAACTGAGAAAAAAATACCACAAATTCAACATCACTCCAAAAAAAAAGCAATATAAATAACTAAAAATTACCTCCTTGGTACTTTCAAAAAATTAACAACCCATAATCACATTTAATTGTGTAAACTGTTGCATTACACCTGTCAGTCTGTACTCCTATGCTTTTCCCCACATATATTGTAGTGGTATATTAATTTCATGTACTATTGATTCACAGTGTCTGTGCACTGGAACATATTGATTCATGTCATCTGTCCCACTGTAGCCCAGGTAATGAACCTGAAGCACTCCACGTCTTCCCACCTCGTTCCCACCCTTCATGTCTATGTGTCTCTTTTCCTGTGTCATTCTAACCTCCAATCGTATTTTCCCCCTCATATAAATCCCACACCCACTGTGATTCTCCTTCTCCCTCTTCTTTTCCCTGGACTCACAGAATAGAGGCTGGAACACGCTGTTGGTGAAGCCCAAACTCACTCCCATCTTCTGTGTTTTGTCCAGCAGTAGAGTCACATGGAACCACGGTGAGATCTCCCTGAGACTCTTCTTTAAGTCTTAAGCCGGCCTCCAAGCAAGTTCAAGGGAGAGGGCTATGCTCATAGAACATCTTCTCTACCATGCACTGACCAGCATTAGATTTACAAAAAGCTGCATAGAGAAATCATGTTGAAGGGGTAGAAGTGGTTTTCCTGTACACTGACTGGCATTAAAATCACAGTGGAGGGTTAGTACCAGCAGCTGTTTTGTGATTCTAGTACTGATCAGTGCACAAACATTGCCATTGCTGTCAATGTACTGTGGTACCCCATTATGACATGAAGCATAGTTTGAGGACTTCAGGCCTAAGCTTTTGAAGCATTCTGGAACATTTTGTCATACAAGACCTGGGGGAAAATGTACTATACTAATTATTTACCACCAAATCAAATTTAAAATCCCTGTGGCAATTTCTAAAATGATTATTTTGCAAATCAGTAACAAATGTATATTATTTTGAACTGAAATAGCCAAAAAGCAATATCCGTTCTACTCCTAATGGAAAATATCACTTGTACAATAAATACCCTCATATTTACATATATTAGTCACTTGTGACGTACAAGCCCTTTATAGCAATATAACAATATATAACTCATTATTTGTCCTTGAGTGCTGCGCTCCCAAAGAAACATTAAACTTTTATTGGCAATTTAGTTTATTCTTAAGCACAGTTTTTTTTATAATATAATAATATTATACAGTCAGTTTTTTGGAACAGAAATGGGATCCCAGTTCGCCCCAAAGCTTTGCTAATCTATACATATAATCTATCCAGAATTAAAAATAGGGAACCACCAAATGCAATACAATCCAATACAATCACATATACAGTAAGCAACAAATGTAATGTTATAGAGGAGGGGCAAAACAAAAAACAAGAAAGGGGGGAAGACAGTAAAAATCCACTAAAGCCACTAAATATTAATACCACAACTAAGACTCCACATGTTGACCCAGAACTTATGGCATCTGAAGTCATAGTATAGGAGAGGGTTGGAGGCACTGCCCATTTGCTGTCATCAAGTAGGTAAGGTGGATACTGTCCAAGAATGCAAATAGTAACAACTACTTTCATTTCCCAAAACTAATCATCAGAGGAGCTGGAAGTCTAAAATTCCTAGAGGGCAGCTGAGGCGGATATGTCACAACTGGTCCTCCAGAAAATTATATACTGCGCAAGCTCAGGGTTTAATGAGAACATTTAGAAGTCATTCTTTTCTGGTACCTATCATACAGGAGTCTTATCAAGATTGTCTGCAGTTGCCCCTCATAGCTGTTTTTGACCTTGAGCATAAAAAAATGCATTAAAAAAACTAAAAAAAAAAAACAAATCCTTTCATAAGCACACTTAACTGTTGCAAGGAACTTACTGAAACCACCATCTCTGCACACAAAAATCTCTCTCAACAGCCAAAAACTCAATGACTGAATAAGAAAGTAAGGGGATATTACAATGGTGGCGATTTGTAATCTCCAGGTTTAATAACAAATGGCAACATATTGCCTTTCAAAATCAATGCTTAAAGTTCTTACAATCGCCATTTAAAAGTGCTGCTGGGCGAGTTGCAGAAGTTTCAAATCCCAAGAAATATCTCTGTGTTTGGAGTGCCACATATTGCCTATGCTATACATGCTGTATTATATCTTGTTTTTGAACCTTTGTTTTTCATTTACATTTAGCAAATGCTTTTTATTTATATAGTATATATTATCTTAATTTCTATCATTAAAACAAAATCACACTACTCAATTCATGAGAAGAATGCAAACTAACATCACAATATCAATAGAATAAGTGTAGCTATAATTGTATTGTTTGTTCTACACTTGGTGCAATGCATTTTCTAAAAACAGCATACCAGAGCATCATATATCAGTTTAAAGTTCTATTTCTCCATTACAGAATATGGAAGGAAATGATCTTTAGGGATTTTGATGTAACCTAAAAGCGCACGTTGAAATCGCAATTGTAATTCCACTTATCGACACAAGTCACTTTTTGGTGTGTGTTGACTCTTAACTACATAAATATAATGAACATAGGAGAAAAGCATGAGGGCAATCACTTCCAAATCAGATTACTAGTTAGTAACATAACTATTGTCTTGCATTAAATATACACATAAGTATGTTTGCTAGAACAGCCTATACAAAATTCTGGCATAGTTGTAATTAACGATTTGAAACAGACGCTTCATTTTCAAACAAATTTAACATTTCACTGCCTTTAGGGTTATTTGTGTGGGTAATTTCTTTTTTATGTTTCTTTTAGATTTTAGCTGTAATTTACTGAGGCTGAAACAATTGTGATTCTGGCAGCAAAGATTAGAAAGAATACGGAACATTTATTGCCAGCCCTTAAACGGTGCAGTTTTATTTCCGTATGCTTAGAGATCTTTATTGGTCTTGTTTTGTCATTGCAGTTAAAGCTCCTGTGTTTTTTGTCTTGTACGTACGTTGTAAATAATTCATATTTACCATCTGCTTCTAATAATCCTTCCTTTTCTTCCTTATCCCCCAACTGTCCTTTTCTCCACCCTTTAAAGCTAATCTCTGCTATAAAAACAAACAAATGGTCCAATTAACTGTACGTAGACATTGCCATTGAAAACACAGTATGTAGTGCGTAATATTTCATAATCACAAGATGTAATACATTTAATCATCTGGTTATTATTGATGATTGAACTTTTCCTATTGGTAATATTGTGTTGTGAAGTGTCTTCTCGTCCACCTGACACATAATCCACTTTACTTTTTGGGGATTTAATAACCATAATTAAAAATTCTTTCAGAATTATAACAATACAAATAATGAGGCAAATAATTTCTATTTCCTTTCCTTGTGTTGGCTTATTATTTCTTGTTTCCTTCTTCTATCAATAGTGTGTACATGGAATTGGTGAAGGTACTCTTGTAGGATGATTAGGGTTTAGTCAATTTGGCACGTCAGTTCGCACAAGGTGAAATGTTCAAGGTGCTCTGGAGTACGCAAGGAATAAAGCTTCCAATTGTAGCGCCAAGGGTCATTTCCATTTATATATTACATTACTCCATCTCTACTATTCTGTAATGGGTTTGAGTAGCCTCCTCTGTCGCAGTGTACTCCAGGAGAAATCGGGCTATCATGGCTGGCTGTTTCTGTGGTACCCCAGGACCACTGATTGTAGCATTGCAATCCTGCTTCTACCTTGATGCAGTGGCTGAGACCCGGATGGATCACTTTTCAGGTGAAGCATATATCTGTATGTTTCATCAGGCTTTTTTTGTTTGTTTTTAATGTTAGTTTTACCTTTAGGATTTGGAGTTCTTTTAAGACATGTTATGCTCCTTCAGGAGTCCAGCCATACACAATTCTGCTAAATGTTTCTCACTTGCAGTAAAATCTTTAATGGAAATCACTGGAGTGTTAACTTACAATATAATGTTCATTATAAATAAGATTAAATGTATAGAGAAAGCACTGACAATAACTATAGTATGTCCACACATTTGCTCTGTTTTTCTTGTCCTGTATTGATTGCAAATACAACTATAATTCATTCCATGCTGAAACAATATTGTCCTTATGATATGACTGCATGGGATCTTAATGAAATAAGGTGAGTTACTATCAGTTATATGAAGCATCTGTGCTCACAGGCTCCATAAAATACACAGGTCAAAGGTCATCAGTGGCCTCCAGGGAACAGCCCCTGTAGGGAGCAGACTAATTGGCTTGTATTGATCTACAAATTGAGACCTTGTTTGATTAATGTTAGCTTGTAAGCTCATATAGGACCCTTATGCTGGGTCAAGGCTAGTTTAGGACTAGAGTCAGGTCCTTTATAGAACTTCTTGGATGGCAGCTTGTTATTGCCCTCCCTGGACACTGTGTCAAACTCATGAAGCAGCATGCTTACAGTTAAGTCTAATAGTAACTTGATGGCCTGCTAATGCACAGAGAGTTATTGTATTGACATGGAAGAGATTAATTACTACTAATCTCAGCTCACATTTAAACTACGCTTTTGTTCAGTTAAAATAGAAATATTCAATTACATCCATTATTGTTTCATAACATTATTATGTCCAATCTAAAACCATGCATAAAAGTTTCATATTATTTTCAGAACTGTAAAAAAAGAACAAACTATGTAAAGTACATGTAAAAGTATGTAAAAGTGTAAAGTGTATGTTCAAGTTTTCCTACCCTAAAAACTCAGTGCAGCAGGTCTCGCCTGCAATTGAACTGAAGAAACATAGTAAAGTAGGACTCTAGAGAAGCATTTTAAATTGGCAAAATGGAATCCTCATAGACATGTAAGTGTAGTAAATCCAGAGTATATTTTCTTTCTGGTAGCCACTAGAAAATGGCGTTAAAGGAACATTGGTTTGTGGTGTGGACATAACTGTAGTAAGTATTATCTTTAGCAGAGAAGATGGAGAAAAGAAGAAGGTCAGCTTTAACTTCAGAAATTTCCTCTGTCACTGGTACCAGAGTGGTAGCAATGACCAGTGTGTGAGAAAATAAGTGTGAAGAAATGTGTTTGTTAGTGGGATAGTAGATTTAAATAGACAGCACTTAAGCAGAATTGAAATGAACTAACTGACAAATTAGAAGAAGTCAACATGGCAGGAGAGATGTAAAAACCCTGATTGCTGTAAGGTAGTATTGTGAGCAAAGAGGTGAAAAGAATGTTCTATTCTGATGCAACAACCAGAGATTATTGAAAGAACTTTACCTGTTTATTAGCCTTTATTAAGGAGAAGGCTTGTAATTTTATGGACCACAGTATCATTACTTTGACTATTTGAAGCCTTCTTCAAAGCAGTAGTAAAAGTTTAATTTTCTTGAATAACAATGTCTGAATAAAAAAATGTGTAGCACTATTTGTGGTCACCTTATAACTCTACCCATAAATCTGTGAATCCACAATTTCCTGTTCATCAGCCTCGGTCAGTTCCAGTATTGAAGCCAAGATGAGAAGGTTATTAGTGTTTTTTTAATATTTTACATGTAGTGAACACTGAAATGCTACTCCCAGGAGACCAGAGCGTCCTGGGAGAAGAACAAGCTGAGTACCGACCATTGTCCCCTCTTTTTTCCATACACTCTTATCTACTGTACTGTTTTACACACTATACTCCCTCTTTCAACCACTGTCCCTGTTATTTTAAACACTTTTACCCCCTATTTTACACACTTTCACTACCTTTTACACATGTTCACTTTAATTTTGACTTTAAATTTACAAACCAAAAATATCTCTATGTTCTTGTAGCCCATTGTAAATAATTTTATACAGAAATACAGATTACAAGGGACACACAAAATATAATATTTATTTATATTATATAATAGAGATAGGACTTAAATTCAAGTTCAATGGTGGGGAGTGAATGCCCCTGTCACTCTCATCCACTCATAAAGGCAGATGTCAAGCAGCTTACACTGCCAGACCTCTACCCTAATTGTATCGAGCGAATCAGCAGTTCGTGCAACCGATAGCCACTTGTTTTTCTCCACTCCCCTCCCCGATCCCCTCATTTAAAAGGACCCCTAGTCCACTTAGCGTAATGTTGGTGGGCGAAGGGTACAGGTCCAGCGCAGCGTGCTCAACAGCAACAATGTTCTGGGTGCTTGTTGTTTCGTATGTGCACTTCTGGTGCATGTGTAATTGCGGAAGTGGTGGGCAAACTTACCCGGCCCTAAAATTAATAATCAGAACATGTATTCAACAAAAACAATTAGAACCCACTAAAAACCATAAATCACAGCAAAATATTTTTCATAATATAGAAGCCATAGGTAAAAAAGGATTACCAACAATAATCACTATGTCTTGGAGTGGATGCAGAACATATCTATACCAAAACCAAAACATTGGGCTTAGAACTCATCTCTAGTAATGATTCCTAAACACTTTTAAATAAAATGCAGGCAAAAAACGCCTTTAACAGTAGGATGACTATTGGAAATGGCTGTACAATCTACATTATTGGATAACTAATTATATGCCATGTAAAAAAAATAAAATTTGAATTATATTAGTAATTAATATATGTTTAGAGTTTGTACTGGTACATGAAGACATGGTCCTTTGCTGTCTATTATCAAACCAAAAATATTGCACTGTACTGAAAAGAATGAGTCTATGCCACTAATCAAAGAGACAGCAGCACCCACATGTCCTCCAGTGTTCCTATAATGAAAAATATTTGCACTTTCACCTTTATGGGTCACAATACTGAAGGAAGCAATAATTACAGTTGTCTCTGTACTATAATTTCAGCACAACGCCCATACCAAAGAAAAATCATGGAATTAAAGCACTATATCACATATCTGTTACTAAAGAGCAACAACTGAAAGCTAGCTGTAGTCCATAGTTGGGATATAAAGGTAGGTAGTCAGCACACATGTCCTACTTAATATGGTCAGGAGGTAAGTAGGGTGTAGAGTATGTTGGGTGTGAAGGTGGGTAGTGAGAAGCGATTTCCCTCTTACTGCTTCCAAAAAACCAAATAATCAGTATTTGTAATTGTAAAAAGGTACCTGCTGCAATGTCCACCAAATACCTGCTGGCACTACAACAAGTCACCACATCAATGACTTGCCTATATTTGCAGTCATCTGCCAATGACAGCAGCACTATTGGCTTACTCATACCTCCCAACAGTCCCACTTTTGGGGGGGCTTATGTGTTCTGCTCCCCGACCACGGCAAGTTGGGAGGTATGCTTACTCACGACTTACTTAAGAGAGGGCAAAACCATGTTGAATTGCAGGGGAGTTAAATTTCAGAGTTGAGAGATTGTGTTTTCTAGACCAAGTCTAATAACAGTAACACTGGTCAGTATCGGTGTACAAAATGCAAAAATAGAGTATTCTCCCTGCATGCAAATAGTATCATTAATTTTACCTCCACTGTAATTTAACATGGTTTTGCCCACTCTTGCGTACGCTGCGAGTAAGTCAATAGTGCCTAAAGTCTCAATCTGGTCCTTTGTGAGTAGAATTCCTGTGGTGTGAGGGTGGTCCTTGGTTATACAAAGCAGCCCTTTGAAAGGGGATACAAAGACCAAGCCTGGGCTGTTTCGCATGCCACCATTAGTAGCCATTTGCCTAGAGAAGGCCTGCCAATGACTCTTCAGGTGTTGACTATAAGTCCCAACATGCTTTATCAGGTATCAACAATGGTTATGCACTTAAAGCATGCCAGGACTCATGGCAGTACGTGGCGAGGCACAGGTTGGCCAGATCTGGTTTAGGGTATTAAAGCAAAGGCGTGACAAGGGTCTCAACTTCCATTGTTGTTGATCCATTCCCTTTAAACCTACCCCTTTCTCAGATTTGTTGTCTCCTCAACTGCTCCCAGTGTGTCGCTTCCCATCTTTCTCCAGCAGCTATTATTTCACTTCCTCCAACAGGCAGGTTAGTAAGTCGGGTTTCTTCATTTGATTTTGATCCCCTTGATTCTCCTTGCATTTAAAATCCATCTGCAATTATTTACTTCCAGTGATGGGACCTCTTCCAGCCTCTTTTGTCAACAGGCTTTCGATGACAGAAATCCTTCCACTTCTCCTTCCCCTTCTCAATTCTTCCGGTTACATACTGCATTTGGGGGTGTCTAGGAACAGGGCAGTGCAATGTGCCCTCTGTGCCACAGGGTTACCTGGGTGATGTTCTGCAGCAAGCCTCATTGGTTCACTGCAATTCTTTCATCCAATATGCGTGTGCCATATGAATGGGTTCTCATTATTATTCAGGGGGCAGACTGTGGGGTCTTATTTTTATACAGGGGGACACACTGTGGTGTCTCATTATTTTACAGGGGAACAGACTGTGGGATCTCATTATTTTACAGAGGGGCAGACTGAGGGGTCTAATTTTAAAAATGTTCCATGGAAATCTGGATTAGGTCAACCAACAAATGCAACCTGAGAAAATATGATCTACTCCTTATTATATATTCATTTTAATGAAAATTAGTTGAAAAATGTATGTGGGTAGATAAATGCAACGGCATTATTTCATCTCTGACATGATGGGTTAAAATAAAATTCAGGTTTCAAATTGCATATACGAACAGCCACCATTCAGTTTAATCTGAAAACCCCCTCCCATGACTGAGCTCTTAGACTGTTGATTTATTAATGATTATGTGGACTTAGAAGGAAATGTCAACTTTCATGGCCTAATTTTCAAGAGGATGGTTCAATTGAGCATTAATGTGGTTAGAAATTAGAATGAAGTACAAACATCTTGTATTATTCTTTATAAGTGAAGAGCTTAATTTTACTATACTCTATGTTCTGTATACACCATCTGCATATCTGTATTAGTGACACTGTAATGCTTTGTATAAAAGATAAAAACTATTAAATTCTTATGTCTATGGCATACAGTGCTTATAGCATAAGTATATATATATATATATATATATATATATATATATATATATATTTATTTGCTTAAATAATTATACTAACAAAAACAATACTAGAAAAAAGAAGGAAAGGACCCAAAGTTAAAGTTGTATCACCCTTGGGGTTTAGGCCAATAAAGGACAGTGGAACAATAGCACTAGGATTCTTGCGTATAGCAGTATAGCACTAGGATTCTTAAAACAACTTGTGACCTCATGTGTTGTGGAATAACAGCAATAAATCAAAATAAATATTTGACATTTAAAAATATAGTTACAAACAAGACTTGGATGTTTAAAAGGATTTTGTGTGTTGTGATTTCTTAAGCTGGCCATACAGTGGACGATTGTTTGCCCGATTCCACAATTACTGTTAGGCTAAAAATCACTCTAGTGTGTGGTGAAGATGTATTTTTAAAAGAGCTATAAAATGCCATAAAAATGCTACAGATCGTCAGGAATTCCAGATTGATAATCATGCAGATAACAGTGTATTGTGTTATGCACTGATAGTTCAGCTCAACATACTAATTAAAGTGTACTACAAGTTACAGCTCAGCATGCCTTCTGCAATCAACATCGGTGCAGCTCAGTCTGCATCAGCATCCCTTTGTGAACCATGTCACCAATAAACTACTCTATCTTTTCTAGCTGCAGTTTTGATCTGCTAAATGCTAAATTTGCTGATTTAGTAGTGCAAAGTTCCACGCTTACATTCACAGTCTTCCTGTTGTGTCTCCTATCCAGGAGACACAAAGCCTCCTGTATGAACTAGCCAAACCCAAAGGACTCTCAACCTGATAGCAAGAACCAAAATGTTATTACAGTTAGATCCTTCTGCTATGTGCTATACATAACATATTACAGTGTACAAATAAGTGAGGCAGATCTTTTGTTCTACTACATATTACTAGTAGTCGAGTATATTGTCCGCATGTTGCTTTATCAGAATGAAAACCATCAGTAAATATAGCAATATAAATATATTGATTTCCGTCATAAGATGTTCAAGGAGACCATGTCATAGTGTAGAATATTTAGTTATATGTAAAACTTAATCTATAGAGGTAAATATTTTCCGTTCCTCTTATATAGAATAATATTGCTCTTAAATAGTAATATATGACATTCCTGTTTTGCCATTCCACACATTCATGCGTAGACCTCATCATTATCCATATGGCTGATGGCTAAATGGTTAATAGTCATAGCACTGTACATCCAGTAATGCCATGCTGTAAAATAATGTTTTTCATTTATCTTCAGTACAGCTTCTAGAAATGTGGAATACAGTTGACTCCAGCAGTCCCTTCCTCTCGAGCATATTATGGCATCTTAACATAGTTTATGCTGTTAATTAGAAACTGTGTTGCTATGCATTTAGAAAATGTAGAATCTGCCTTCTTCTCTCTCTCTTCACTATATCTTCAGGGAGTTAAAAATGTCTCCCTTTCTAAATACTTTATATTTAATATAATAGAGAAAACGCAATGCAATTTTTACAGAGTAACATGGATTATATACTAATCCATAGTATATATGTTTTGTTTATTATTGCTAAAAGGTACATTAGAAGTCATTACAGACATTTTATTGGAACTATTCCAGCAGCTTCACCATTGTGAACTACAGATCAATATTGAAATGATTGCAGTATGCAGCCTAATGCAATGGAGATTTCAACTTGCTAATGTATTCATGCAGATCAGTTCGTAAGCCAGGCTTTTTATCTCAGGAAGAGAACTGGCGAGAGATGGTAAGGTTATGAGCACCAATGAGGAGAGTCAATGATGTGACATGATGCTTACGCCATGCTGATAAATAGTGCAGCATCACATCATGCCATTAACAATAAATTAAAAAGACTGTTTGCCAGTAAACACATATTACAAATCCATTGATGACTAAGTACTATTTTAATATAATAAAATAAGCACAATTAATTTAGTTTACTGACCTTTTGCTATTGTCCGTAAAAATGTGAAGACCTAATTTTTACCATACAACTTCAAAATTATAAATATATTAAGCCCACACACACATATATAATAGTTTGTAGTGATCACAAATAATATAAAGAACATTATACTATGCATAATGCAGTTGTGGATAAAATTTCCCACATGTCTATTTTCAGTGCATTTCTTTTTATCTTAGTGCATCCATAACAATCAGGTCATCCTTATTATATTAACGCAGTGGATACGTCAGTTTTATCTTAACTATGGAAAACCATACCTACTATCATGACAATTGTGTTGTTCCTAACAAGGGACTTGATAGAGATACTGTTGCATAAAGAGCTCTGAGAATATCAGATCCAATACCAGATCCCTGCGATAGCGAGTTTTGCGTGGAAGTGCTTGGGAGGTCACTCCTCTCACACAATCAGCCTTTCGAGAGCTAACCATAACATTTTCTAGTACAAACTGTCGCTCAGCCTAGCCTCCTGCCATAATCACTACCACTCAACTCAGCACTACTAGTTTCAGTCTGCTGCTAGAAACTATCACGGCTTCTTAAATACAAGTAATGGTACTACCAATTGCAGTTCAGGTTGCCTCTTGCTTTCATCGCTGTTGTTTGAGTACAACTTAACTTACTATCAGTGCAGCTCTGTTTGCTTCAACATCACTTTGCCTGTTGCCTTGAAACTAGTTAATCCATTCTCAGATTGA
The DNA here is from genome assembly GCA_016617825.1 of Platyplectrum ornatum. Lineage (NCBI taxonomy): Eukaryota > Metazoa > Chordata > Amphibia > Anura > Limnodynastidae > Platyplectrum > Platyplectrum ornatum. The sequence goes on along the minus strand of JABWIB010000656.1, from coordinate 53,862 downwards.
ATTCAGATTGGATGACAGTATTCAGTGCACAGTAACAAATAGTGCTATTTGTGAATACAATATTATTTAAAGTGTTGTATGATGGACCCGGTGCCTTAAAGAAGGAGGAATAGGTTTAGAACAATTACTAAGTACATAGAGTTCTGCACTCATGACAGTGATGAGAGGGGAGGGCTGCCATCATGACAGGCCAGCATGACAGCCCCCCTTCCATCACTGTGCTGGGAGGCTGGGAGCTTAGAGATTCTCACTGCAGAGCCCCCTCCAAAGCTCTGGTCTCATACTGGTGACACTTACTGCTCCATAGCTTGCTCCTGCCTGTTACACCAGTGAGTTACAATGTGATCAGCACAGTGGGGAGCTTTTCAATAACGGAGGAGTGAAGAGTTAGCAAGGACCCCAAGCAGCAAGCACACAGAACACATGATCTGAGCCACCAATGATAGTGCAGGGATCACGATACCTGCATAACAAGAATAATGTTCACTCTGGCAAGGCACTGTATATTAAAGGCCCGGTCGCACCCGCGACCCCTGCGACTCCTGTTGCTATGCCACTGCTTTCAGTTCCCATTAGTTTTTCTTTCGGATTCATCATAAAACTAGCATCAAACATCTGAAAGCATCTTAGAAAAGCACATATGCTACATGTATTTTTACATATATTTTACAATGAATGTTCATAAAAGAAGGGGACAGGAGGGGGGCAGAAATACTGGATGGACACAAAAAAGGGGCAGGAACACTGGATGGCCACAAAAGGAGGGGGCAGAAACACTGGATGACCACAGAAGGTAAGGACAAAAACACTGGACAGACAGGAGGAGGGGCAGAAACACTGGATGACCACAAAAGAAGGGGGCAGAAAGACTATATAGACATACAGAGGGGGCAGAAAAACTGTATTTGCAAGTAAACTAAAAACGCTACTAAGTATTCTGTATAATCTGGTGTAATAAAAAGTCAATGGGGTGACACCATGAGTTACTGTACTGAGTGACATCAACCCTAATGGCATTGTTTTTTTATTATGAAACTGGTAGAAGACAGATATCTTAAAGACTATGGACCAGACTCAGATCTTTAGGCACTCATGATTTAGGCAAGTTTGGGCAAAACCATGTTGAATTGTAGGGGAGGTAAATTTCATTAGTTGCAATTACAGTAACGCTGGTCAGTATCTGTGTGCAAAATGCAAAAATAATGTATTCTCCCTGAACCCAAACACTAACATTCATTTGACCTCCCCTGCAATTCAACATGGTTTTACCAATCCTTGACTAAATTTTGAGTGCCTAAAGATGTGAATCTGGCCCTATAACTCCATTAATTCTGCTTTCTCACTCTTTCTACAGTTGCTCTGTTAGATGTAGGGTTAATGCTGACTCAAACGTGAATTTAGCTTGTCTGCTTTTAGTGAGCTGCCTCTTGAGATAACAGCCCTCACATCTAACATCAGGTTTCTTTTGATTCTCTACATTTCTAATCTTTCTTTTGGTAGGTGTTTCATTCTGTCTTACATGCTGTTCCTCTGAATGTTCAAGTTCAAAAGCTGCGTGTAAATGGTTATTTTCCAAAGCAAGATAATGTGATTTTCTCCCTGTTATTTTATTATTCTGCCATCACATGAACTGTATATCCTGATGAATCAGATGGTTACGGGAAACTTGTCCTCATTCTCTGTTTTCTCAGATTTGTAAGATAGAGGAAACTGTTTTGATGTGAATCACAAATGAAATGACTTTATTTGTTGATCATGCTGTGTTTTACATTGGTTCTGGGAATCACTCCTTTCTTCCTCATGCAAACACATCATTTGACACCAAATAAAACCTGCCAATATTAAACTTTTCTGAATTTCATTTAATTTGTGGATATTTCTATGTTTACTTTTATAGATGAGAAATTCTGTTTTTAAAGTGTAATACACAATGTAGTAATTATGAAGAACATACAATAGCATTGTTGACATTTGCAGTTTTCAGAACACCATATGACCATCCATATCCTTTTTTATGGCCAAAATTGCAATTTGCCTATTATTCGCTGAGGACATTAAGAGCCACGTTATTTTATTACATTTAAAATGTTATTGTATAAAATTAAATGTTTTAGTTTTGCATTAAAACATGAATAATATCTCCTCACCCAACTAAATTGTTCATGACAGTGTTTTTAAACAAACTTTTTCTACCTGTGTACCTGATGTAAACTCCTACAAATTGGGATTCACTAACTGCTCGTATCTGAAAGAATTCCCTTCTTGCAAACTGTGCATGTACATGCTTTATGTGCAAGGATCACACTCTGCATGCTCCAACATTCCAAATTTTCCTTGTTTTCTGATGATAATTTATTGTGATATTTGATAGAAATGTCTAACAGTAACAGAAACCAGATTTGCCCAACAACAACTTGAAAAACCTGCTCAAAAGATAGATGAACATTATTGTGCCTGCAAAACTGAACACGATCAAATACAAAAATTGGGTGGTAGACCACTTGTCCTTCCCGGCCAATTGACTTTTCTCTGGATACTGTCCATAGCAACCCCATTAAATGAGTACCTCCACAACTGCAGAGGGATGATATCCCTTGCCAACCATCATAATCTGTACCCATATTGTATTTAATTGACCAGGTGAGCTCCAGAGCAGGGATCTGACCAACATCATTCCCACCGCAATGGATAAGGACAATATTAGGCTGACCATAAGTAGTAAAATCTTTCTCTAATTCTTTAAAGAAAGCGGACCAAATCATACCTCAAAGGCCAAGACATCTCAAGTCAAATGGTAAATGGGAACTAAAGCCTGGGTAAGACAGGGGGAATCCTGCCCAAAACATATTAGTAATAAATATAATAAAAACAGATTGTCTTACTACCGGGCACTCTGTAAGTGAAATGTATCAAACATCTATCAGTAAAGAAGTGAGTGGTGGAACATAAATGCATCTAATGATAAACAATGCCTGAATGTACAGTGTTGGAGACTTGGAAGGCCGTTCAGTTGGTCCACGCAGCTTGATAAGGACAAAGGGTTGCAGGTGCCAGAGATTGAAGGGTCAAACTCTATTTACCTGTTTGATCTGTCAAAGAAAAATTGAAGTGTACCCCTGAGAGAAGCATTAGGAACCAACCTCAGGTGAGGCAGTCACCTGTTTAGCGATGGACCATGGTGACAAAATGGGAGGAGAATTGGATACCAACAAGCCTGAGGGGCAGATAGATAAAACTGAAAAGTAAAAGAGGTAACAGAGGTAAGAGATACAGAACTTGACAGGAATTCAAAACCCCATGCCGAAAACTTGCATTAAAAAATCTGCCATGTTCTTATGAGGGTAACGTGATAGCCATTCATCCTTTGCTGGGTGCCTCCCACTGCACAGCAAGCAGGCGTGTAGAAAGGTGCAACGTCTGCAGTCCAAATTGTTGTTGACAATTTTGCCTTGTTTCCGGAAGAGGCATTCCCACTTTACTACAGAATTATTCATCGTAAGACCTCCATTTCCATCCCTCTGGAGAGGAAACACAAGTCATGCACCAAATGTTAGAGATCAGGAGACTTCTAAGCACATGGAAAATTCAAAGTAACTACTGCCTCACTTTACCCAGTTAAGAGAAGAAGAACGTGGAACTATAACAGAACACCAAGTTCACGGCTGCGCAGTCTGAGTTAACATAAGTAAGACGAGAACCGGGACATTACAGTGAGAATACTGAGGCACGATCGGCAGATTGGGACGGTGAACAAACACTCCTGACTGCAGTGAAAGCTGTGCTCCGATATGGAGCAACAGCTGAACTACACAAACCTCCTCCAGCTGATCACTTCGATTAAACCACAATAAGGAGGAGTGTGAAGGTTTCTGTGAGTACTGCAGATGATGATCAATGTTCAACTGTTTTTCCTACACGGTGAATGATTCCCATGTCTAACTGTTTACCGTATACTCATCGTACTAATCCAGAATTGTGCTGTTTCTTCTATATGTCAAGGCAGATCTTTGCTTAAATCCAAACAAGAGCAGGACAAAATTAACTCCCTTGCTAGGATACTGCATAATATAGACTGATACGGGCTGCAGACCAGAATTCAGTCTATTTATTGGAATAAACAAATTTTATCATTTTCCGAGATGAATGGCCATCTCAAATTGCCATTTTTTATGCTGAGGTGTTTTACATAAGAATTCCTTGAATTATATGTTCGTTAAGAATATATATTTTTATATGTTATGAATGTTGTTTGGTATCACATTAGGGTTGGTAGTGTCTGAGGTGGTTATTCCAGGTCAGTATCACCTGTCCCTATCATCCTTTAAAGCCCTCACCAAGGGCCAAATCCAGACTTTCATCCGGAGCCCCAATTCCGCAAGTACGTTTGTGGAAGTAGGGGAAAAGTGCACTGGTGTGCATGCACACACCAGGGGGGGAAT
>JABWIB010000656.1:31953-48554 GCA_016617825.1 Platyplectrum ornatum | reverse complement strand
CTTCGTCAAAACGAAGTTTCGTCAAATTCGTCAGTGTATCCGTCAGTTTAGTGCAATATCACCTGACGAATTCCAGTTTTTCGTCAATGCAATTTCGTCAGCATTCGTCAGCCATTACAATTCGTCATTACAATTCGTCTCTTACTGAATACTATACATCAGCAGTCATTGACGAATTTTCTTCACTGACGATCGCTGACGAAAGATCTTTCAAAAGAAGATTCGTCAGTTACTGAATTCCCCCCCAGATGTGCTTGGACAGAACAAGAAGCACTGGGCCGGACCTGCCCCCCCACCCTCTCACATTTCACTAGATGGGCAGGGGGACCATTTAAATGAAGGGAAAAGGGACCTTTACGATCCTCTACTCCAGCAGAGACTCTAAATGGTTTTCAACATTGGTGCGGCAGGTCAGGAGGCCTCTGCCCTCCATTCTTGATTGGTGATGTCCTTTGTTCCCTTGGATGTGGGTGGGCAAACCAGATTCCAATCGTATTCTAATTATACAGGCATTTAACTATATTATTTATTTAACATCATAACATGCAGTTAATTCCAATATGAAACTAATTACATATATTTAGGCTCCACATCCTAAGCTACAATTAAAACCTAAACACAATGACATTATCTGAACACAGGTTGCAATGGTGTCTGAAATGGAAACAAAATGATTAAAGTTATGGAGAACAAACATATTTTTGCAAATGTGCGTAATAACTTCAAGCATATATACCAATTCAGATGTAGATATTATGTTCACTAAGTCACAAACATGATGGCCCATAGACACAAAGGACCTCCAACCAGGTACATGACAGGTAAATTAATAATTAGCGAAGGAAAGAACAGTAAGAAAGGGAAAGAAAATATTAGCGTGTGCAAAGTTTTGTTTTATGATAATGAAAAAGAAAACTTATCAGTTCCTGCATAGACTCCACAGGAACTCAAATGAAGAAAGACCCAGAACATTCTATGGAATGGCAATATAAAGACTTGGGTTACAAGCTCCACTTACCAACTAACTAATCACATAACAGTAAGGTAAGCAATATCACTGTAGCACACCCTACCCAATGAGTTTAAACATACTCAGCCTAAAGAATGTAACACTTTATTTTCATAGCTTTGAATCACGTTTTCAGTTTTTCTACATTTTCCAGGGTAACTTGTAGGTTTTAGATACTTATAGGAGATCTAGACAGGCTTTTGTATTTTAAAACATATAAAATATTAACTTGATTTGAAAAGATTCTGTCTTTGATCATAAAAATTACTTAATTTTTCTGTCAGTGACATGTTTTAGATATATAAACTATTCTATACACTGGAGTATATCATTTAGCCCTATGTTCCTAAATGGCAATCATATGAGTTTGGGCTCTTAAATTTGCTGCCTAGAATATCAGTAAACAAGAAAAATATCACTTGAAGGTCAAAGCACAAGGACAGTATGCTAGCAATCACACCTTTAGATGGAAACAAAGATTCTCATATCTCGAGCAAATACTCTTTTTAATAAAGTATCTATTCAAAAAGCAAACACAATTTTATAGGTATAGAGAAAAGATTGAAACTTGACACCTCAGTTTCTGGTAGGCACAGTATCCAGGTTGATGGTGGTTTTGCGCCTACTAGTAATCTTATTTTCATGTTACCTTTATTAAACTTATTTATTTACATAAAGGTTTGATTTTACCTATGAATTGAGAACTGATATATTTATACAATATACTATAATATTTGGAGAAATGAAATGCACATTGCGGAAATTTTCTAAGATTTGTAAATGTACCCTTTTGGTAATGCAGCTTCACTACCAGAAAGGAATTCTGTATCCAGAAGATTCAGTTCCATTAAAGTACTTAATGTAAAAACAGTAGGACAAAACTGGATGTGAAAGAGCTTTTAAGCTAAGTATCAACTTTGAAAATACAGAAGTACGGCTTCTGGTGTGCCACGCCTCCAGTATGCATTTTATTAGAGCTCCGGACCTTGGACAGAAAAACCACCCATTATCTGTTGCCCTGGGGGCACCATAGATGAATGTGATGGCCACCGTTTAGGTAACATGTTGGGTCATTTTGGCGGTCTTTGGAATGGTCCTGAAGGTCCCCTTTCCTTCTCCCCAGAGTCTGGTGTGTATAGCAGGCTGCACCCAATGAATCCTGGAGCTGTACTGGCACCCTTATTATGCATCATTGTTGATAGCTTTGCATGTTTTTAGACAGGTCTAGGCAGTCCCCAATTACTACTGTTGCGCAGAAATCCCAAGGTAACAAGTCTGCTCCTCAAAACCCATCATCCCCTCCCTCAAATGTTGATTCTTCCCCTGACCCCGACCAGTGTTCCTACAACTTCTCTCCGCCTCTGAGTTAATGAGCATTGCTCAGGAAATCCCCCAAATTTACCTATCTCAAACTGACCAAAAGATGTATCATTTACAGTCTATTTTTGATGCCTCCAATACACTGAGGATTACGGCAGCAGAGGCTAAAATAAGTGACTAAGATGACTACACTACATCTACACTGCAGTTAATGATGGACCAACACCATTGTAATTTGTAACTTGTCTCACTTTATTTCTTCTTTTATTCCGACAGCCTTGATAATGGGGATTGCTAAGGCAGATGTACAGATTGAACAAGCACATAGGTTGGGGAGAGTCACACAGGGTCATGGAAGCAAAGCTTGTGATTGCTTAATTTTTAGATTATCACCAGAAGGGAGCTCTCCTAGCCTCTTATCGCAAACACATGGTGGCGAGCGCTAACACTTGATCTTCCAGGATTTTTTGATCCTGGTGGCCACAAAAACGAAAGCGCGTGTACCTTGCTTTATACTCCAAAATAAGCATTACCCAGCATGCTTGCATAGCACATTTAATGGCTGGGATATTGTTATCAATGACCCTGTGGTGTAACTAGGGATAGCCCAGCCTACTAGGGATAGACTCATGCTTTACTGGGGAATTTGTACCTTCATTTGTCCTTTGATATGTTTGTTTAATATTCTGCTTTGTCAGTTTCACTTCCCTTGGGCCCCTGGGGCTTTACCCCTCAGTGGTCTTTGTTCCAATTTTTGGTTAAGGAAAATGTATTAAAAATGTTTTTTCCACAGTCTATAAATGTTTTCACTTTGTGAAAAAGTAAAGTTCTAAGCAGAGTTTAATGCAGCAGAGCAACTGGTATGATCAGGGCGGTGCTAGACAACAGCACCTGTGTCCCTCTGATATAAATGTTTCTCAGTCAAAGGGTAGGGACTTTTGACAGTGGACAAGCTGCCTAAGAGTGGGGGTGTTGGGATATCTAGTGACCATTGGAACACTTGGACTGTCTGCTGAACCATACTGTGACACTGATATGCCGCACTGCTTTAAGGAACTGATATGCTGATTACCTGGTATGCTGTTTTCCTGCCTGAAAATAAAGAGGTTTTGTTTCACCTATCTATGGACCAGATTCAGATCTTTAGGCTCATTATTAAAGCTGGCCAATTTTTTCAAACGATCGGCCGATATCGTTCAAATGATTTTTTGGTTTTTAGGTAAAAAAATTTTCAGTGTGTGGGCACTTGCAATAATCCTGCCATTAAGACCTACATTAGAGGGATAAACCAAAGATTTTTGGGGAAAAAATTGTTTGTAAGTACAAATTTGCATATTTCTTTTTTTTTTCCCCATACAGTGTATGGCGGTTTCCAATTCCTTTTAAAAAAATTTTAATTTTTCACTTGAATTTAATTAGTTGCAATCAGTATTACAGGTAAGTGATGATGTTTCCTAGCCCAAGTGTAATAACAGTGTAACAGTAATGCTGGTCAGTATCAAATTGCCAAAAATAAAGTGTTCTCCAAACATATAAATATTAACATTAACCTCATATTAACATTTTACCTCACTGCAATTCAACATGGTTTTGCCTACTCTTGACTAAGCTATGAGTTTCTAAAGATCTAAATCTAGCCCTATGTAATGTGCCTGTTAATTACACTACCCTAGATTTAATATCAACAACCAACACCAGACACAGAAGAGATTCGGGGTTTGGGGTAGTGTCATGAAATGTGGAGGGACTGATTTTCCCTGTTATGCACAAGTGTGTTCTTACCCACCTGAAGGCCTTGAATCCTACGGTGTTTTTTTCTCCAGGTAACCCACTGGAAAAAGGCTGAGGGTTCCACGATTGCTTTACAGCTACATACAGCAATAAATCAAGAGGTATTGTTATTCTCTCCACAATAATCTCTATTAATCATTTAGGACGCTGAAGGTTGATTGCCCTGTTAGATGTCACAATCCATGGAACACTATACACTTTGGTGAACTTGTAGACCCATAATTCCCTAACTTTTTGACCTGGATCTGGACAGAAATCTCCACACAGACGTAAGGGATGCTCTTGGGTGGCGCATCCTTCAATCTCTTCTGACAATACAGCAGGTCCTTGACCCGTGGCACTAAACTGGACGGATCGCTCCTGCACTTTTCAGTCTCCAGTCTACCTTAACTATTCCCTACTACCTGACACCTTAATTTCCCAACTGCAATCAGCTGATATCCATGACATAACGATTTCAGACCATGCCCTAGTATCATGATTCCTTTACTCCTTGCCCTTGTAGAACGCCACCATAGTTGGTGCTTTCCCATTTATGTTAATGGCTCCAGTGAGTTTGCAAAGTATTTAACTATGCAATGGCTCGATTGTCTATAACAACGTGGGTGTTGTTCTGGAGCACCTATAAAGGAATGCTTTGAGGATGTATTATTAGCTACATCACCTGTAGATGTAAGGAAGCCGTCCAGAAACATGAAACATGACTGTTATTACTTCTTTATCAGGTGTGAAAATAAATTGCACTCACAGATTTTCTCTCGTGTCTTAGCATATCATCTCCCAGCCAAACATTCACAGCTCTCTTCGTACGGTTTCCAGATGTTATAAATCCGATCTCGAGTCTCCTCTCAAAGAACACAGAGAAGAGAGGCCCAAAGTCCCCCTGTGTGAACCTGTATAATTTTACACAATTAAAATAAGGAATAAAGTTGCACTCACATATTCCCCTTCCCCCTTGGGGGTTTGTGTATGGTTAATTTCTTTCCCCTGTCTGTATTTCTTCCCATCAAAGGATTATGTGTTCACTTTTCGGCAGGTGTCTCAACACCGGTTATACAGTCGGTTTCTTCTCCTCCACATTATTCCCCTCAGGACAGCAACATAAGAGGCAGCATATGCTGCCATGGGTCATAGAAGAGATATTAATATTAGGCTAACACTTTTCCCCTCTCACCAACACGTTTCTATTTAAAAGAGTATTTATCAAGGTGTTATTGCTACCTTTAGGGCCTTTAGTGACAACCTCACTGATGAAACTCACAAGGCATAAAACCGTAAACTTTTAGAGAATTTCTTACTCACCCAACAGATTGACTTTGTAAAACGCTTTCCTGATCCACACTAAGCACTAGTTACCTCAGTTAAGCAACCAGTTACGGCTGCTTCGGTCGCTGATGCTAAATCTATTGTTCAGCTGTTTGATGACTATTATCAAGACCTGTACGCAGCTCGACCCACTGATACAGCCATGCATGCCCACATAATTTCTAAATCTTGCTTGCCCTGGGCTGAAATATTCTGTAAAGTACCTTCTTGTTAAGTTTAAGAGGTGTACACAGGTCTCATACATGTATAATAAATATCTGAACAGTTCTACACACACAGATAAACATTCAATAAAACATAATTGCAGGGTTACCGACTTTGGGTTTCTACCCCCGGGAGAAGTTTACATCACTACCTCAGCCCTGTCCCTGGAGATTTGTCTCTCCTGAAATACCGTGAGAATTGAAATACTAAATACTAATACTAATAATGTCTGTCAGGTTTTGTAGGGATATTATTGTAAAACAATGTTAAAAATGATTGCTAGTTTAATACGGACATTAGGCTTGGGACATGCCAAGGTATCCTGTAGGTAAGAAGTTATCTCCCATATTTCACACCTCAGCCAAGTTTCAAAGGGAGCATGGAGACATTCAGTCTACAACACTCCAAGGCCTTCCGATTTTAACATGCAAAATCCCTCTGGGCTGAGGAAATGTATTGTTATTGGCTGGTAGGTGAAAATCCCTGAATGCAGCCACAGACAAATGCCAGAAGGGCCTCAGGTGGAATGGGCTGCTCACTAAATAATGTCTGAATTCACCTCTCATCCCTGAAGCATGAGACTGAATGATCTAACAAGACACAGCAGGAGGGAGGGACAACCATGTTTCCCCTATAATAAGACCTACCCTGATAATAAGCCATACCCTATTTTACAGCAAACTGTCTAAAATAAGCCCTCCCCCGAAATGAAGCCCTATCTAAATCACAATGAGGTGACATAATGTCAGCAGCAACTTGGGGGGAACAATGAGGTGTGATAATGTCAGTAGCACTTGGGGGGGCCATGATTGGCTTAATAGCAGGTCAAAAAAATAAGCCCTACCCTGAAAATAAGCCCTATTGTGTTTTTTTGTCCTGAAAAAAAAATAATACAGTGTCTTATTATCGGGGAAACACAGTAAGGCAAGGGCCACCGAAAAAGGAGTGGGGGGGATACTAATTACCTGCGCTACTGGGGAGTTCAGACTAGAGACTGCATTGTTGATGCTTTCATTTGGGTCTTTATTTTGGTGTTTATTCTGCACTGCTGAGGGTGCTTCCCCTTTGCAGTGCCACACAGTGTGACAGGCTCTGCAGCTTCTCTATTGCTGTGCTGCTGAGGAGTGACATGATTAGCAGCACTTTAGAATGGGTATCTAAGGAGAAAGAGAGTCTGTTCTCCTCCTGTTCTCTTTCTTCCCTTTTTCCCTCGCCTCTATTCTTCTCTCTCTTCTCACTGTCAGAAAAGGAAGTTGTGACAGGAAGATAGCTTCAGGTAAAAATACTGTAATCTGAGGCAAAGCGGAAAACACACATGGGGAATATACTGGATGTAATATGTGTATCCAGCTTTCCAATATTATCTCTCGTGACTCTCCAGCCTATAGATAGATAAATAGATAGATAGATAGATAGATAGATAGATAGATAGCAATAATGTAAATATGTGTTTACAATACACATGTATTACACTGCAGATTTATGTAGTTTAACTTACATAGGAGCTGATCCTGAGTTGCGGCGCGTGCAGGCGCTGCGTACGTCCTCATTGCGTTTAATCCTTAGCTGCTGTTAATTTGCGCGCTAAAAAGCGCAATGCGCCTGGGGCAGTTTACTGTCTTGCGTCTGGTTTAGCGCCTTGTGTCTATACTGATAAGACTGAAGGGAAAATGTAATCCATTTAAATCATTTGCTTATTTGTTAAACGTATATATAATAAATGACCTTTAGTGAATTTTGGGTAAAGTTATCTGGAAAGTTTCCTTTACAGCACTTGAAATTTCATTGTATAGTTTTTATTCTTCTTTTTTTTTCATTAACATACATAAAAAACAAACATAAAATGAAGATATAATGAAATAAGCCACTGAAAATTATTATACAGTCCCACAGAACTCGTAGCTAGAAACAATTATAATATAAATCATTTCAGTCTTTTACTGTCAATAAAGTCCACATTGTCCAATGTAAAAGCTGTTGACACAACTAAGATGCGCACACTTGCACAAACCACAGTACAGGCCAGGGAACTTCCTTGCAACTATTTTCACATATGCTGAACTATCAGCAAAGTATAGCAAATAGACCAGTTGCACCATCCCTAGGCACCCGCAAGCAAAAGGGCACAGATGGTCAATAATCTCAATGCGCAGTGCTAACCGCAACACCGGACATGCCCCAAAATCTAATTAAAATATACTGGCACGCCCATTAATCGCTGTTCAAAAAACGGAGGCGCAGAGCCATGTAGTCGCTAATGTGCGCCTCATAAGCGTGCGATTCAGAGTTCTGCGCGCATGCGCAGTGCAAAAAAACGCAAAAAAAGGCACGCACAGCGCCCACATTCAGCCGCAATGCGCAACTCAGGATCAGCTCCATAGTGTCGCGATCAGCAGTGTCAAGCATTTCGCTTTCCCTGTCAGACACCATGTCATGTTATGCCTTTTGCAGCGATCCCATCTCTCTGATTCCTGGAGACTTTCATAATTCTCATATCCTGGTTCGTGTCTAGTATGTATCCTGTTTACTTGTTCAGTCTATCTTGCCTCTGGGTCTCATGCCTCTGTAACACCAATGATCAGTTCTCTCTATAAAGGCAACCATGATCTAAGGCACTCTATTTAATCCTGCCTGCTAGTTATATCATGGCCAGAACAACTTGATTATCAAGGTGCCTAATTCCTGTTACCTAATCATCTGATTGTGTTCAAAGGGCATTTTCTGCTGCTACCTCTGTTCTTTTTTCAAGCCAGTCTTGATTCAGAGTTACATGCCAGCTCAGTCTCTCGTTTACCTGCCGGCTGCAGCCTTGCCTTCCTTACCTGGGATTCCTGGAGCCAGCGATGTTCTCCGGGTCCCGGCGCATGCGCAGTACACCGATACAGCGCTGATATACTGCGCATGCGCCGGGACCCGAAGAAACATCGTTGGCTCCAGGAATCCCGCGGCTCATCGAGGGACACCGAGGGACAGGTAAGTTTAAGTAAATTCTGGGGGCGATGTTGTCAGCTCTCAGCGAGGTGCTGCGAGCCTGGACGAATGATATAGCGCCCCCAGCGATATTTTTAATAAATGGAGCCCTAAGTCTTATTTGCACCACTCTGGTACAAATTCTGTTTTGCCAAGCATTAACTATTTTCTGTACCTCTCCAGTACAAGTTCGATCCTGTCAATGTTCACCTGTGCTGTATGAAATGTTCTCTATTGTATACCTCCAGGGTTATCCGGTACTGTCATTATACCTGCATCTTTTGTCCGAGCTACTTATTGAATTTCCAATTCACCTCTGCTTTAACACCCCGGGTACCCGCGACTGACCACAAGAAACCCTAAAGTGGCAGATACATTACATTACATTGATAATAACATATTTGCATAACTGTAGGTTTGTTTTAAACTTGCCATAAATGTTTTGCCTATTTGATCTTTATATTACTATTAAATTATTCAAATTAATTGGAAAATTAAACAGAAATAGTTTTGTGTATTTAGTACATTTACAGTATATACATCCAAATGGTGTTTGAACAAATGCATGAAGGAAAGCTGAAATGGATGACATCAAATTGTGCAGCTGGTAATTGGTAATATGAAAGTAATTCTACATTCAAAGGTTATATATCAGCTCTGGACTCAGCACAGTCTAATGACACTCTTTGGCCATTTACTGCTTACTAATAAGAATGATAGGCACAAACTCAGCATGCACACAGACATCTTTCAAGAAATCCTCTCGCCGAATGCTACATGATTAATGAAAATCTAGGACTGTGTCAAAAATTATGCAAATCTGGCTTCCAGGTTTCAGTTCAATTTGGTTTTGGCAATAAGTCTTGTTGTGTGTTATTTTAAAATTGTGCTATTTGATTACTATATGACTTTATAATAGCTTAGATACATTCTTGCCTATATTGCTACTTTAATACTTTAAGTGTTAAATAGTCAAACACATTGCTTTGTTTATTTTTTAAGCTTTTCCTTTTAATGTAATAAAATACTCAGTGGACTGGCCCACCAGAGTCTCAAGGAAATCTTTGTCAGACCATCATGCCTGAATGTGTAATACTATGAGAAGGGTGTATTGCTGGACTTTGCTGGAAGGTATCATCCTGTTTGGCTGCAGGAAGGACGTTTTTCCCCTCTTACCTGAGTGACTGAAAAGAACGCCCGTGGGAAGAAAGGTATAAAAAGAGTGAAGCGTTTGGAGGGAAGAGAGGAACAGAGTCTGCAAGGACATGTGTACTTGAGTAGTGCAGTTTGGTCACAGTGTGAAAGCGGCAATGATTTAAAGGGTCCCCCGGTATTGACCCATTACCAGTATGACAACTGGAACAGTGTTCTTGTGCTTCCAAGCAGAAATGATCATTCCAGTGCTCATAGTGGAACAGTATACAACGGCATGGTATACTAGAAACTCTCCACTAAGCTTCACCTGTAAAAGTCCTGACCCCTCAATTTTGTGAGACATGTGCTCCTGTGTCCGCCATACCTTCACTTCTAAAATTCCACTTCAACCTCTGAATTAGCCTATGTGGAACTACATGCCGTGCCTAGGCCATTGTACATAGACAGAGCAACGGGTGACATCATGAGCCAGAACCAACATCTACCCAATCAGTAGCCAAAAGGAAAGGAAGTAGCCACATTGCAACGGACCCCACGGCAACAAGAGGACCAGAGGCCTGTCATTCTCATAGCTTGCTTAGGAAGGGTGAGTTCTTGGCCAGTGGCTGCACACCCGGACTAACCAAGGCAAAGTGTCTTACCACAGGGTAGGACACTTTGCATTTGAAAATGAAAGTCCCCACTGCTCCTGCACCCCTATTTTATGCCTTCCCTCCACCAACGACTCGCCGACACATTTCCCCAACTGTAGAAGAATTACTTTTCTAAACTAATCTAGCTGATGCCATCGCCCAGGGTGCAGGAGCAAGCATTGATGTCTTGGAAATTGTTTGTGATAGCACAAGCAGCACTACCGTCCGTACAGGACTGCCTGCAGAAGCAGAGTGTACCTGTAGCTGACAGCAGATCAGTGATCGTGGTACATTTTTCAGCAGGAGGAAAAATACTCCTCATAGCATTTCAAGGAGTATTTCTTGCTAAAGAGGAGTATTTTTTTACTGCAATTAAATATAATGGTAAAGTGGTTTACAATGGTCCAAACTCACCATTAATAAGTAATATCTGTTTATTGGATGGTCTCTTAAATAGAGAGGTTGAAACATTTGATACCACTTTACCTTTAAATTTAATAACAAAATGATATGCTCCTTCTGGGCTATTATAGTCCCAAAATTCACTAGTGCAGTTTGTCATAATAGCCTAAAGTCAGTAAAAAGAGACCTATTTGCCATTGCAAAAATCTGTTAGAATAATAAAATAATTTTTATACTTATATTTGCACATATACTGTAGTATAAACACTATCCTGGCTACCAAATTAATTCTCAGTGTTCTTATGTATATAACATGATTCATTAATCTATGTTCAATAGATTCCTTGAGTGTCTAATTCTGTTCTGTTCTACTGGAACCAGGGCTCGAAGTGGGGTGGTATACGGAGGTATGCCATAGTGGCACTTCTCCCACTGATGTAATTGAAATACTTCAAATCCCCATTGACTTCCATTATATTCAGTGTTTTCATACCGCCACTTCTAAATGTCCATACCGCCACTTCTAAATGTCCACTTCGACCATTGACTGGAACCACATTGTGTGGGGCAGGTCAGGGGGACACAAACAGGCACTCACTTGTGCAGCCAATCAGCAATCTCACTGACAGCAGGAACAGACAGTGCGCCGGTCTGTGTTCCTGTGCTGCCCCACAGCTGATTTCGCTGCTTGGTACCTGCGTGATCTGAATAAGGTCTAATATGCATATTATGAAACTGTGATGTAAGCATGTTCATATACTGCTGGGAAATATATACATGGTAATTGCAAATATTGTGCATCTATGCCCTAATGTGTATAAGTAGCAGTTTAAAAACATTTATTAATACAATAAATTCACTTATAATGTATTACTTTTTATAAATGCATACAATTATATACATTTTTGTAAACTGCTTCAAAATGATTATCTCTTCTGTAACTTACTGTATATATACACATACTGTATTAAAGAAGATTCTTTTATGTCACTGCATAATACTAGAAAGAGGGAAAATGGCTTTTTTGTGAGCATTGGCAGTTTTTACATTGCATGCATGTTTCATTGCATTAATACCACTTATAAACCAAAATCAAGAGCAGGTTAAAATTGAGAACACAAAGTACAACAGTACACACCATAATTCAAAGCTTGCACTACATATGATGGATACACGGGATTTTTTTTTTTTGAGCGACCATCTAATACCCAAAGTATATATAGCATTTGTCCCTTCTTGTGACTGAAGGTGACCAGGAAAAGGGATGAAAAAGCATTGTGGTACAGTTCAGAGTGACATATAAAGGCGCTCATACAAAACAGCACGTCATGTGCTGCAGCCTGTAAAAAGAACGCTCATTGGTTAACTTTAACCAATCAGCGTTTTTTTGCCGTCAGGAACGGGCGGCGTGCTGTCAGAGCGTCGGTCTGTGTTCCCGTGCTGCTTATAGGTGTGGCCTCCACTGATTCCACTCTGGAGGTGGAGTCTGGCGGGAGTGCCTCTTACAGCGGGTAGGAGCACATCACGCGACATGTCTCCTTAAAGAACTACAGAGCACCCACGTGGGGAGACGATGACGTATTGCTCGGACTTGCGAACTGCCTGGTTTTATAAATGCTACTTTTTAAAATTTTTGTGGTACGCAGATAATATTTTGACTACCCTTACTATTTTGTTTTTATTAAAGGGTAATACACCATTGGACGCCCCCTGTCCTCTTTGTTTTGTTTAATAGATTTCCAAACCGGAGCTGGAAACGGTTTACAGCGTTGGGGAGCAGCGGCTGATATAAAAGCCTGGTGTGATCTGTGAGCTGAATAAGCTTATATAAATTTTTCTGAAATAAAAATTGGACGCATTGTTTAATTAGTATTCACACAGTGGAGTGCACTAATCACGGTTGTATCTTATATATCGCAATAAGACCATCAATAATGACTTTTTAGACCAAATATGGGGCCCCAGAAAGGTGGTTCAAATTCAAAAACGTAATCTGCTTTAAAGATATCTTATTATAAACGAATAAAAGTCAATATTGTTGATCCAGAAATCTTTATCCCAACAATCAAATTTATACCAATGCTAATGGTTTTAATATTATTTTATTACATTATTAAATGTTAAGTCTTAAAAAAAATGGAACCCGATATGTAGCCAAATTATATCGTTCAAATCTCTGAGATACCTTTGTGCATTATAAGTTGGATAGAAAAATCCCTGAATTGGATCCAAAAAATATATAAAACATATGTATGTATGTACTCTTAGGGTAGGTTCTGTAACCAAAGTTTCTGTATTGTTGTATTGTATGCATAAACTTTCCTAACTTCCTAACTCTATTATACAATTATGCCTCTATAAAATTATGCAGATATGTTTTGATATGTCAGGTATTGGATTCATGAGAGTAATATAAAAAAAATATAAAACAAATAGAATAGTAATATTAAACAAACATAGCAATAAAAACAGGCTTTTTGTCTGTCACACAACTGATAGGGTTCCTCCACCAGGATAACCTCCAGATCAGGAGATCCTCCAAGAGATAAAGATAGCCCACTATTATGCACACCATAAACCTTGGCATCTGTTCCAACCTAAACATTAATTAATTGTGCATATATCTATATTACTCCCATTTACTGGAAATCCAAATGACAATGCCAAACTATCTAACTATGGTGTGGCGACAAGAGGGTATTTTACTAGATAGCACAAGCAGAAGTCATTTACATATTCTCATGCAAATATTGAAGTTTATCGAAAGGCCCAAATGGCCTTATTACAAACAACACTATGATAACTCCTAAAAGCTACTCCCCGGTCTAAAAGTCACAATGCAAATCTAAAATGCTGGCAAGAATGAAATATATCAATACCAAATAGTCCTTTGTATCGTGGTTCATAGATGAGGGCATCTTCATTTTCTCCTGTAAACCACCTTTAAGTATAAACATGATACTAGTTCTTTAATTTTAGTACAATACAAACTTAAAAAAATTGAGTTAACACAACAAATGGGCAATAGAATACATGTGCCTTAATGTGAACTTGTATCAACCTAAGAAACGAATGCAAGAATGTAAGAATTCCCTCTACCTTTATGTCTCTATAACACGTCCTGGGCTGTAAGCCAACAAGACTATTTATCCATTTGTGTGTAACAGAGCTTATTTTCCTCAAACACTGCAAAGTACTTTATAGAGTGTAGAATATGCATGAAAATATGAATAATAATGCCATTCACTGTTATATGAGGTGTTATAATGTATATTGTTAGTGCTTAGTACAGTGTATTAAACAACCACTAAGCCAAAAATGTTTTATTAGCATTTAAAACTGTTACATAAAACAAATCACAGTAGCGAGATCATAGGGATATTCTGTAAACCTTCAATAACCACACTTACAGTAAAAAGCTCAGGGTCATTTTGTATGCTAAATATTGTTTCGAAATAAATGTATTAACCTCCCGGAGTAAGGAGGAAATGTGATGGGCTGGAACATAGTCTTCATAGTATATGTGGGTATAAGGTTTTCTGTAGAGAAGGAATGTAATTATGCAGTGGAATGTCCATAGCTGTAACTGCACTTTGCATATAATAGCAACATAAGTACCATAGCTGTATTTGTGATAGATCAAACCATTGTTCTGCGTCAAATGTATGCAAGCAAGAGCACATTTGAAAAATAAATACATGTAACATTTAAGAATATGTTGCGAGAATCAGATTTTACCAGCAAGATACATATTTTTTTCGAAAATATGTTCACAAACTACCTATTGTCTGTTCATCTGTTTTACACATGGCCCCCTTAACTGGAGGGGATGGCAAGCATAGGAGATGATCATGGAAACCCATTTTGGGTTGTGTAGATGTACAAGCACCCCAATATTTGTGTTTCCATAAACCAACACTCTATGGGCTCTATTTATAAAAAGAGGTGATAGTGACAGTTTTTTTTACAAAAAACTGGCACTATCACTGTATCGCCTATTTAATAAGAGCAATCGGCAGTGGAAAGTTTCCACCACAACCGATGCTCCAAATCTATTGATCTGTATATTTTATAAATAGAGACCTATGTGACATAACGAGTAAATAATGACAGTACTCCAAGGTTTAAGTTATTACAAACAATCCCCAAGTGTGGCATATTAGTGTTGATAATAGGAGCATAAGACATAAATATAAAGTAAGTTGCGGAATTTCAGTACCCTGGACTTGACCTGTGGGTGGTGCGAATATTTAAATGTATGACAAACAATCTTTCTTATGCCTACATTTGTCTCTGGATCAGGGTGCATTTTCTTGGCCATGCCCTAACTATACATTGATTCTCCACTTCACTACAACACTATTCTCTTGGGGTAAAAGCCCTGACTATTGTGTGATAGGTGCAATAGTCATTAGAATAAAAGTTGTGTGTACCCAGCATAATACAAATATGTTTGGGGATATTTAATTACACACATAGTGCACTGTTTCTCATCTACTTTGTAATTGTAGAGATATACACTGTACACTTATTAAGGGCAGAGATATACACTGTACACTTATTAAGATAATATTGTATTCAAATACTTTATAACAAATGTGTTAATGTATATAGACCATTACATTTTAGAATTATTCACAAGTATTAGGTAAATTTGGCCTGACATCCTTTACTCATTGATATGGAGCAGAGAGCAACTATATTCCCTGTCTGTTATCTTATGCTTTATAGCTTAGTCACAGAGGGATTTCAAATAAAGAAGTCAGTAAAAGTATATATGTCTGCAGGTCACAGCGGCCTATATGGAAATATATCTGTTATATCATGCAGTCTGGATGTCACAGGGGTCTATACAGAATTATATCTTTTATATAAGCTAGACCCAGCTTCTAATATCACATTCCAAAAAGGGACCAAGAGGGACATATGAGACTTAGATATGAGATCTGTAGTTAAGGAAGTGTGTATTTTTTGGATGTCATCCTGACTTGAAGTGTCCCATATCATCTCTGCCAATCCCAGGCTCAGAACCTAGCGTGTAAGTTTCTGTATTTCTTCTTTTATTTTTATAATAAATTGATTGGCATCTCATGTCTTTCTATTAAAATTGTGTACTAAGCACAGTGATTATTTTTCATATTAAATATCAGTTAATAAGTTCCTGTCTCTGTGTTCTTACAGATTCACGTTCCAAATAGCTTATAAACGCTACATAGTTGTGACTGGAGAGTTTATGAGTTTATTGAGACATTGCGTTTATGATACTGGTACAGTAGTAGTACCAGAATTATCCCACTTGATGGGATGGGTTAGTTTAAGGGAGGAATTACACACTAACCATACCATTTTAGTTTTCCCAGCTGGTTTCTAAGGATACTTAAATGATCAAAAAGACCCATCTTCATACATTAACACACAAATAAACCCTATGGTTAGTTTAAGGGAGAAACTGAAGTCCTCCAGTGATAGTATGCACGCTATCCGAATAAACCTTGGTGGTGGCAGATACTGATGTAAGTAATAGGTGAGATAAACAAAAGAAGTTCATCAGGATATAACAGACTAGGGGGTATATTTACTAAAGGTCGAGTTTTCCAGTCTGAATTTCTCGCAGAGACTCGCCTATCTTGCGTGNNGAGTTTTTGCAGTCTGTTNCAATATTTACTAAAGGTCGCGTTTTCATGTACTAAAAAATTCGGCAGCGAGTTCGTGCGAGTTTCACGGCGGGTTTGATAGCGAATTTCAATGCGAGTTTTGGTTTTGCCTTCTCATTGCGTGTACAGGTTTTGGGC
>JABWIB010000656.1:0-26427 GCA_016617825.1 Platyplectrum ornatum | reverse complement strand
ATGCAACCCATCAGCATGACTATTGGACCCATTAGTTACCGTCTCATCCACAGCCACCATCTACAATAAGGCATTCTCTTCTCTGCCCCAATGTATCGCGTATCGCGCATTTAATATGGCATCTGTCAATTGAGTTTTGCAAAGTCTCTTGGCCATCATTATGCACTGCATTATCAGTCACTGCAACAGACTAGAGCTATAATCTGAATAGTTGTTATGGGCAACATCACCACTATTCCTTTTCTGCAACATAGAAAATACAGGTCTTAGAGTGCTTTGTAGTGTTTTGCACATTCTTTGCCCAGCAGCATCTTAAAAGACATGCCATCAACAGTGTATGGTTGCCATAAGTGCAGTGGCTGGCAGAAGGGGGGAAGCAGTGTCATTTAAGGCTGTAGATATATAGGAGACTCCGTTTCAGAGACATTTTCTAGAAGTAGACATTAGTAGAGGTTTATAAAAGTATTGCTTTAAAACACCAAAAGAAAGTCTTAACATGCTGTAGTGATTTTAGTACTTTTTTATGGGCTGTAGCTACATTAATTATTAGTAGCAATATGCAAGGCAAAACCTACAGTACCTCTTCATTTTCATTTCATTTCATTTAATAGTCCTTGTCATGTGTCTCCTATGTCTCTTAGCAGTAACCCTTGGTAGACAGCAAATCTCTTTATTTTCTTCATCGCCAGTTCACAGATAAATAACCTTTACAAAATTCCCTAAAAGAAGCATTTTCCCAGTAAATTGACTGATCACAGGGGACATAAATTTATCCAGAGCCATTCATTTTGCAACAGCTCATATAACCTGCATAAAGATAAAGAATAGTGTACTGGTAATAGTTGCAAGTTAAGAAAAGGGTGTCAAGGGACAGTTTAGATTCTGTAGTTATTACCCAGTCATGGCACAATGGGAAACATAACTTGGACAAATCTATTTGGTGTAGAAAATAAGAAAATCTCACTTCAGGTCGATGAAAGAGAATATATATATATGTATATATATATATATATATATATATATATATATACTGTGTGTATATATATATTAAAGAAGACAATTTCAAATTTACCAAACTTTACTCTCAGATCTGAGATATGATTCCCATAAAAAAGGCTCTATATGGGGATCATTTTAACATATTTAAAAGTTCATTATGGGTTATATTGTAAAATACTTCAACTAAAATATAATAATATTTTTATGGTATTAAAATTATAATTTAGCCTTGTAGTTGCATGGAAAGTCTAGAGGGCAAGGGGATATGAATTTCTTGCACAGGGTACTAGCAGGGTAACAGCCTTGTTTACAGCTGAGGGTTGTAAAGCCAATATCTAACCAATTTTGTCATTTATATGTATGGTTCCTTTATTTTGCACAGTGATCATACTGTCTGTCTGGTAACTGCTGTACATCCAGTGCATTTACATCCAGTGTATATACATTATAGTAACAATACTACATTAAAAACTTTTTAGTTGTCACGGTACCCAAGACCCAAGTTTTAATGTATATGAATTATAACAGTAAAACTGAAAATTCCCACCAAAGTAATGACTTATGAGTTATTTTCCCTTTGATACAAAGTAAAAAAAAAACATCAATAGATAAAACCCTATAAAGAAACAAAAACAACCTTCTTATTTATTTGTGTTGACTACAAGAGTCCATATTAATATGGTATACTTATGAAAAATGCATACCACTCAGCTTATCTTGGTTTAAATGCTTAAGATTTGAATCTGGCTTTTTTATCCTATTAAACATTATCTCATTTGTCTTTGTAGACTTTTCTCTAAAGAAATTATGCACAGATAATCCCCTGTGATCACTCTTGAATGTCAATTCTTTTTATAATAAAACACAAGTCACACAGAATATATATTAAGATAGATAATTTAGATAAAATAGATCATTTTATTATTTTTCATTATTATTATGCATTACAGTTATTCATACATTATGTTTTTTACCTGCTGTAATATTTTTTAGATTTTTAGAAAGCAGCATCACTTACTGTATCTTATACAATTCTCTTCATCACATTGACTGATATAAATATTTGCTATAGTAGTGCTCATGTTAATCCGCTGTATCTCCCTAGGACACCACCAATAAAAACATCTGTCCAGAGTTTAAAAGTAAGGGCTAAATAGACTGAATTACAATTGGAAGGCAAATTTAAACTGAAAACAGATGTATATGATTTTTCCTATGTTAACTAAGGTACAGTTAAAATTTAAAGCCAAGGCCGCCATCAGCAGGTCTAGGACACTGTACCGGAAAATAGGCAGGTTCTCCTTCTAAACCTATATATATATATATATATATATATATACATATTGGACCGGAACCAGACTTCCGAGTTATCCATTACTTACCCATATATATATATATTCTATTAATATTCAATTAATTTTACTTGTTATAAGAAAACTTAACTTGATTGAGATCCAGTCTCAATTGTGGGGGAAATGTACCAGTTGTTTATGGCACATTGAAGCACAATTCTACATCTGGAAGCTACACGAGATTTGATGTCATTGTGGAGGATTTGTGCCTTTTCCCATTATGCTATTATGCACAAAAACATATGGAGATATGGAGACTCTAAGGGTGCCTTGAACTAAGAAAGTTTAGAAACCATTGGTTTAGAGTTTTATAGCAGAGTTTCAGGAGAAACCAAAAATATGTTATTTATACCCCTTAATGGTAAGTCATCCGTTTACTATTGATGGACGGGGAGAGTTGGCAACATTGCTTTATACTTACAATGGGGACAGTAGGATGGGAGATCCTGCATGAATCTATGCAACTAGCGGTAGCATGCTTAGCATTGTCTACATAATAACCACACCATTAGCACAGCAAATTCCCTCTTTACATTCTTCTCTTCTCCGTAACTTTATGATAATATACTTGTATGCTTACAGACCCCATATAATCTTATTCTGTATTATCCTTTCACTTGTTTACAATGATGCAAAATAGTAAACGCCACGTTTTGCTATATTTATGAAGTTAAAGTAAATTAAATATTGTTGTTTGAAACCATATTATTTATAGATTTATCTTAAAAAAACTGCTATATTTAAAAGATCTCAAGCTTTTTCACATACAAATCTGTTTAAAATAATAATAGTTAAACAAAGAACAATGCTGAACTAGAAAACAAAATAAAGTCCCAACACAATACAGACACAGTGCATGCTAATAAACTTTTATTCCCTTGGCTTATTCCCTATAAATGAAGGGTTAACAAGCATAACACCATTACACAATAAGAAGCAGAGTTGTCTTTGTTCTTGAGAGCACAAAGCAGATGAGATCATACATTAATTCCCATGAGTAACTCCACTCTCCTGCTCAGTCTGTTTTGCTGTATTTGGATGATTAGCTTGGTGGGTTCTTTTCTCTAACAAATACAGCTAAATAGCTCACACATCTCTTTTCCCTTTTTGTTAAGTACTGTTATGATAAAACCATTTTTTGTTCGAGGGATTTACACCTGTTAAACAAAATGTTGTTCAGATTCAGTGACTGACAGAGATCAATGAAAGCCATACGTCTTATGTTAATTGCTTATGTTTAGCGAACGTGGTTATTTTTATTTCTGTGAAGTCTTTGTTAGAACTCAGATAACAAACGCAACATCACGTGGTGGTGTGAAATTATTAAAGTGGATTACAAATTTATTACATGTACACTTACATTTTGTAATGAACAGAATAAACATTTTAGTGTATTCTGTGTAAGAAGGAGATTTTTGTTGCTTGGCTCCATTCTCATTTGTCTCATTTGAAGTTTGATGGCACAGGCTGTGGGGCACATGCCTAATTACAGAAGGTAAATTCGGGTATGTCATAATGTGCATTAACTTGGAGCTCATGCCTATGATGTTTGTCAGACAGAAGTAACATTCTGTGTAATTGTCTTTTTTTGTTACATGGTGGTTAGGATTTTATCACAAAGTAACTGTAGTAAATTCCCTCTACTTTCCTCATTACCCTCTATTACCTACCTTACTGCTTCTCTTCCCCTTTTATAGGGCGAGATCCTGCTTTGCGTCCAGTAGCCGAAGTGGAGGAAAAGTACACCATATGCGCACAGTATGGACATCAAGTACACAGAACATATCCCCTGCCCACCTACATTATGCTAGGTGGACAGGGAGAACCATTTAAAATTGTGTGGTCAACAGTCACACAAATAAGTTGAGGGGTCTAGCAGGGATCCCTTCTCCCTAGAACAGCCACATTGCCCGTACAGATGCATGTAAATTAGCATCCAAAACCATAATCTCTATTCTAGCTCCTGTCTGCATTTCTGCAAGTTACAACAACTATGGATTTAAAAGGTATTTTAAATCATTATTTCAATACAGAATAGCCTGTGAGCCTGTCACGTTAACCAAAGTGTAAAAGAGACCGACCTTAGTGATGGGACTGATGGGAGTCTGATCCAGAGAAGGACCCATATGTAACCCCATGTGTGCTGCTTAATATTGAAGAAGGCACTCAATGTGCCTACTGAACGAACAATGCTATGTGTAAGACCTTACAGCCCCACGTACCAAGCTGAGGAATCAGTTACCAGTGAACCAGCTCTGACACCGACGGCTGGTTGGAGCCTCCATTTGAGGATTTGCTGTGGCCCGGCAATGTGTAGAGGAAACCTATGAGAGACCCCAACCAAAAGAAGGGGAGGGCATGTGCAGCTTGCCACAGGGCCAAGTGGCTGGCCAAACTTGCTGACTGGGCTGAACAAGCAGCGAAGAGAGAGTCGACGGTAAGGGTCTATGATGCCTGGTGTCCTCCTGTACCACACTTTCCCACTGAAAACTGGGATGAGGAGAAGACTGTTCTCAATGAGGCCTGCCTCCATAGGATAGACGCAAGTTTGCCTGCGGAGAAGGGTGACAAGAACTGAGACAAACCATCACTTACATCTCACAATGAGTTTGACCCTACTGGGGACTTAGACCTTGTCACCCCATTGACTACATCCGGGAAGCCTGCCACTATAAAAGGTGGCAGTGAATACCACGGGTTGAGTGCCGACCAACTTGCGGGTAACGATCCCTCTCAGATGAGTGCTCATGACCATTCACGATACTTTCGTATGGGGCAGAGAAGGACTCATCCGTTCAGAGCAGTCTTCTGCTGGAAAGACTCATCCTGGCTCCGAAACATCGCCCGGGGTTAACACCGCTCCCAAGCTTCTCAATATTTTGTCTTCTCTACTACTCCCCAGTATTCCGTCCAATGGCAGGGGTAAAGCAGCCCTTAATGAGTTATACCTGAAGTGTACTGTGTAACTGTGTACCCGTTGGCTCCAGGGTTCAGATGAACGGGGCAAAATACTCTGCGGAGATTGCAGATTGGAAAGTGTGGATGTTTCCCATAGTAACCAATCAGATTCAAGCTCTCGGTTTCATTTTACACACTGGAGAATGTGAGCCTGAATCTGATTGGTTGCTATGAGCAACATTCCCACTTTTCAATCTCACTGCAATCTCACCGCTTAGTAAATATACCCCTTAACGTTTTATGTTCAGTATTTATTGTTGTTTGTGATAATTACAATTACGTGTTGTGTTGATTTGATCTGCCCAATGCTATATTATACTTCTATTGAATACTCTTAAATGTGAATATTGAAATGTATTTTATGTTATCCCTTTGCAACAGAGTCAGAGCTGGGCATTTCCTCAGGAACCCGTCATTTAAAATAAATGGAGATTCTGCAAACTTGGTGTCATTATGGGATAGGGAGGGATGGCTAATCGAGTAATGGTTGCAGGGTGGGT
This sequence comes from Platyplectrum ornatum, assembly GCA_016617825.1. NCBI lineage: Eukaryota > Metazoa > Chordata > Amphibia > Anura > Limnodynastidae > Platyplectrum > Platyplectrum ornatum. The sequence continues at coordinate 20,618 of JABWIB010000656.1, read as the reverse complement.
CTCCCTGTCCTCCCCTCCGGCATTGGTTTAGGCAGGTATTAGGTTGGGATTGAGCAAGGGCGCGATAGAATGGGTCATGACTGCATTATTCCAAATGTTCCCAGGCTGCATCCTTTTTTATTCCTACAAAGATATGTAGGCACCGCTGATGTTACCTACCAAGGCGTCACACTATATATTGTGTTATTAAGGCCTCATCTAGAATAAAAAGCACCATTCTGGGCACCACTGCATAAAAAAGATGATTTAAAACTAGAGCAGGTTAAAATAATGGCAATAAAGTACTGTATATACTCGAGTATAAGCCAAATTTTTCAGCACATTTTTCTATGCTGAAAGTGCACCTCTCGGCTTATACTTGAGTCTTACATTTTTTGGTGTCATGATGCAGGGATGTGCTGACACTGGCATGCAGCATGACACTCATACACCACACTGACCCACAGAGGTGACACAGGCATGATAGTGTGCTGTATAGGTTACAGCATGGCAAAGGAGCTTTACATTGCCTTATATGCCTTATATTACCCCTGCACATGCAGGAAACAAGGGGACAATAGAGAAATATAGGGGAAGATCTATAGGAGCTGGGATATAGAGACCAGTGTCAATGCAATCCTACGGGGGGAAATGATCCATCAGTGACATGAGTGAAACGAGCCTTTCGCAGTGGTGATGGGCAGTCATCTTATACTCGAGTCAATAAGTTATCCCAGTTTTTGTAGTTGAAATCAGGAGCCTCAGCTTATATTCGGGTCGGCTTATACTCGATATACAGTAAATGTTTGTTTATTAAAGAGGTGTTTAAGAGGAGATATGATGACTATATACAAATATATTAAGGGTAAGTACTGAGAACTTTTTACCCCAATATTTGTACATAAGACATGCAGTCATCTATACTAAGGTTAGAGAAAAGGAAGTTTCACAACCAGCAAAGGGTCTTTACAGTAAGGGAATTCAGTGCAGGGAATTTTGTGATGGCAGATTCAATCGATATATTTTAAAAAGGGTTAAAAAATTATTAGAGAAAAAAGGTATCTAGGGTTACGACCGGTAATTAAAATGAAAGTTAGTAGTGAGTCCAAAAGGAATTATTTATGGCCATCTAGTCAGGAGGCATGTTTTCCTGATTGAACCAGAATGACTTTTGCTTCATCTGGATCAACCTCAATTATAAAATACTGATTGCAGGAGATTCAAAATAGAATGATGATGCACTGGTGTCTCTATTTAACCTCAGCAACTATGGGCCAGATCCAGACTGCATAAAACGCGCTGTTTTACGCAGCCTAGGTTTTGAAACCCTGCACAATTTATGTATTGGTCACAGGGGAGCTTGCGCATATGTGAGGAACAAAGGGGAAATGCAATGTACACTGTCGTGCAGCAGAGAGAACTTTCCATCTGAGTTCTCTATGTCTCTGCAGGGCAAAAGTGAGCTACCTTCGGGCCCGGACAGACTTTGTGACGTCATGACATCGCAACGTAATGGCGTCACAGGGGGCCCGGGACTGACGGAATTTGTAAGCCCCGGGCCCGGGTTATACTGATGGCGGCAGACATAGGGAGAACATGCCAACTCTACACAGATAAGGCTTAGGCCTATATTTAATAAACTGTGGGAATGACAAATTGGATATGTTGCTCATAGGACAACTTTTCTATTAGATACTAGAGAATGTCAGCTTGAATGACTCTAGCACTGTAAGTCAGTTGTGCTAATTTCATAATGTATCATGAACGGATGCATTGGATTGATACAGCCAGTAATCCAATGAAGAAGTGATCCAATGACATAAAATACTCTCCCCAAAACCCATGCCCCATTATTATTCAAAGCACTTGTTAGCTCTTTTGGAAACATAATTACATGAAAAACCTATTAATGTCTCCTATTAGGAGGAACAGTGTAAGCACACTTGGGGAATAAATATAGGGGTATACTAAATGTCAAACAAAAATGAAAATCAACTCAGGTAGTATAGTTTTAAATATACAACTGGCCATGTGCCTTTTATATGCCACCACTTTCTATGTTTCTATGTTTAATCCCTTAAGATGCTGCCTAATTGCTCTTTTGTATCCACTTCACTTCACTATGTCACTATCTGAGTGATTGACTACAATCATTTCGCAACTGGAAACACTCAGGAGTTTAAAGTGCCTGTCTGACACCACTGTTAGTGAGAAGGCAGATGTGTATGTCATTAGGAAACATCTATGTGGTGAGTAATATACTCTGCATAAGTATCTCTTTTGCATCCTGTTATTCCTGGAGATGATAATAGGTTTTAGATATAGGTGTCAATTATATTACTGTCCTGTTTTAATTAATTAAATAAGGACATGGAGTTAAGGAGTATTGAATTTTTTACATTTGTATACTTATGTATGTACTGTATAATTGTCTATTTTTAACATGGTGACAGCTTCAAGGAAATATATTTATTGTCTAGAATTAGTCATTATCATTGGACCTCATCAGCTTTAACCATTTATAGCTGTCTAGAAAAGCCATACAATGAACAGGGAATGAACAGGGTTTTTTTATGGATAAGTGTTGTATTTATAATTATTTATTATCGCTTATTTATTAGGCATCACAAAGTGTCTGCAATGCTGTACAATGGGGAATACAGACAGAATGGGTGGGGAAGAGGGGCCCTGCCCACAAGCTTACATTCTGAAGGAGATTAGGTATTTGATACATAAGGGAAAGTTCACATACATTCGGAACAATTAAGCCAGCTGCCAATTAACCTACTAATATGTTTTTTGGGATGTGAGAGAAACTGTCATGGGACCAGAAAGTAAGAGAGGAAATTTATACTTGGGTAAACAATGATGAATGTGGGTGGATGGAAGAGGGATAATTTCATCTGGTGTAAACAGTATTATTTTTTTACTTTAATACATTTTTATATCATTATTACTCATTAAAATCTGAACTTATCAGATAAGCTTCATGAGCTGGATTGGGTCAGCCATAATGTTAAGTTTTGTAGCCAAGTGGGCAAATGCATCAAAGGTAAGTACTATTCATTGCAACATTAATAAATTGGAAAAGAAGATGTTTAGTTTATACCCACAATGTTTAATAACACATATTCATTAATCAATTATTCTTTACATATTATGTATTGCATAGATGGACAATAGATAGATAGATAGATAGATAGATAGATAGATAGATAGACAGATAGATAGACAGACAGATAGATCTTGGTAACCCAGATTCCTGAGTCAGTCACCTTTAATTAATGAACCAGTTTCCATGGTCCTGTGATCAATGGCCTTGAAGTGTTAAGGCTAATGTATGTACACACAATGGAAGTCAATGCCATGTCGCGGGAGGAAGATAATAGGTTCAGCTGGGTGTGTGGAAACATTGATTGAATGACTCACAATGGGAATTCTTTTATCAGTACTCACAATACAACACAGGTACAAAGGCACATGGGAGAGGAGGAGTCAGGGACATCGCAGCACAGGTCATTTCATCAAACTGTTTTTATTGCATGACCTTCAATGAAAAAGTGTCCTTACCGTCCCCATCACACACATGTATCCATGTATTCATAGCTTGTGACACTGCATGGATTTTTCTAATCTTAAATCTCAGTACCTCAATGTTTAATATTCTTCTCCCATTCTTATTTGTCTTGTTCTTTGATTGTTTCATCTGTCATGATTTTATACTTTGTACCTGTTAGGAATAAAAGAATTGTTATCTAAGACCCATATAGCTTGGCTATTTTCTCGACTCCTTTCATTTTCTTTAGTTTCACTATTTAATGATTTTAATCTGTAAATGGATAATCCCGAAATCAAGTGTAGGATTTTATGTATTTTGTCAATCTATTATAATTTCATATGAAATTTTATGTTGCATGCATGTTTGCTGCATTTATTCTTTTTATTGTGATCTTTGCTGCTTGATGTTATGTTTAAATCCTTTCCAAACACTGTCGTATCTGAGTGGTTCTTTTTATTTCACAGTATAATATATTTCATATCTTTATATCTTCTTATCTCACTCCCCCCTTATTCTAGCCTCTCCGGAAATTTGCTTGTATATCAAAAGATGAGAACGCTTACTAAATACAAATGAGATGTAATATTTACAAGATTTATCTTTCTCTTTTAAACAGATATCTATGTTTAACTTTTTTATGTATACATGGTATTATTGTATTGTACATATCAGGGCTCAAAGTGGGTATTTTTAGTGGGGTTATGGAGGAGGAAGGTATGGAGGAGCACATTTATCACTAAATTGTGGGCTTATACAAGGGGAGGAGCTTAGTGGGGAAAAATGTCCTGTATACCTGTTCACTTCAAACACTGATACTGTATCTTTATATCAGTTTAAAGTTATTTTCTGCACTCTGGAACTCCCAGAGGAAACCTACGCAGACAAACTCCGCACAGATAAGGTCCTGTCCAGAGAATCAAACTTACAACTTTAACACTGTGAGGCATTGCCTTACTACCACTGAGTCATCAGTGCTAATGTCTGTGTTTGTGTAATTGCCCCTATGTATCAGTCTCCTTAAACCAAAACATTGAGCTGCAGGGGGAAATAAAATATAAACTTTGAAAACATAATTTGAGTTGTAAGTTAAAGTTTCCTAGATCAACTCTGCAACACTGGATTAGCCCCTTTAAGCACATATACACACACATGAAATTGGGGGTCTGATGAAGAGTTATGCTGGCCATACATCTATAAGATTTTGCATGCAATCGTGTGATATGGAGATATATGGCATGTTGCATTGCATGCTGCAAAGTGAGATCTTACCTGCTCCCCGATGCGGTGCGCGTTCCCGCTGGTCACACATCGCATCGCTGAATCTTACCTTCTGCACGGAAGATTCAGATGAATCGGCTGGTGACTTCCTGTATGTGCCCCTCCCACCCTCCTCCTGCATCCTCCGTTCACTATATGACTTGGAGGAGTAGAGTGATCTTCGGTAAGTTAACCCTTCCTACTCCATTCTCAATCCCCCCATTAAGCGACGTCCCTCCGCTAAGCCCCGCCCCTTCCTGACTGGTGGACAACTATCCTATATATCTGTCAGGATAGATGTGGCAGTGCAATGTTCTGCAGGATGTCACTATGTATATGTCAGCATAGATGGGGCAGTGCAATGTTCTGCAGGATGTCAGCATAGATAAGGCAGTGCAATGTTCTGCAGGATGTCACTATGTATATGTTAGCATAGATGGGGCAATGCAATGTTCTGCAGGATGTCACTATGTATATGTCAGCATAGATGGGGCAGTGTTCTGCAGATCTGTAGAGGCCAGTGATGTAATGATCTGCATGATATGTCACATACCTCCCAACTGTCCCGCATTTGCGCGGCTGTCCAGATGTCCCGACTGCCTGCCAGTTTGTATTTTTGTAAGGGAACAAACTGGTAGGAAATAATAATGTGTTTTTGTAATAAATATTTTGTGTGTGTGTGTGTATGTATCTCTCTCTCTCTCTCTCTCTCTCTCTCTCTCTCTCTCTCTCTCTATATATATATATATACACAGGCACATGTACAAGAACTGTATAGATGTGAAATTGCAGAAGATAAATATTATGATTGTATGCACATCTCATGTCAAAAAAAGACATGTTTATGGAGCTGCTGGGAAGTTCAAGAGAAATCTTAAGATAAATCTTATACAATTTCACATCTTATAGATGTATGCAGCATTACACTTACACCTTTTTTAGTTACATGTGTAGAGCTGAGCAAAACCATGTTACAATGTGAGGGGTGCAAATAAAGGGAAATAATTTCATTTTGCACAAAAATCTCACATATTACATAGCTTTATGTTAAATTTATATATTGGATATCAGATAAAAAAAATGTCACATTTAAACTATTGCCTCCTGCTGTTGTTCAATGTTTTGTCCAGGTCTACACTTGCACCTGTTTTACCCTTACTCCTTAACTCAGGATCAGGACCCAAATGTTCTCCATCTAAAACAATATGCATGGGGCAATATTTATGGAAATCAATAATACAAAATAACCAAGTTGATACATAGAAGGTAAATAATGTTAAACCCAATGCAGTGCATGTGCAAGTGGTACCAGGACAGAATTCTGGATCCAGTGGATTAACATTCATCCTGGTACTAAAACCAACAGCAGGATGGGGCATAGGAGAAAGCAAAAGCAGAAGCAGAATCGATTTTTTCCTGGGATTGGAAATCGCAGAGTAAGCACTGGTGTCTGCACCATCTTTATTTTACACGAGACAGTAGAAATCTTAATATTGGGATGACTGGAAGTAAGTCCTTATGAGTGGCCTGTATGGAATTTAGGATGTAGAAAGACCTGGCATTAGACTGCAGTAGTAGCAGATATCTGGTTCTGGTCCATTATTATTGTCCTTAATTGTTTCTACAAGAGATCAGTTCTGTTCCTTAATCAGTTCTGACTAGACCAACATGAGCCTAAGAAAAAAGAGAAAAGAAAAAGAAATTAGTGAAACAATGGAAAGTTGGAAATAACATCTGGGTTCTCACAGGAAGAAGAACTTTTTAAATGTGTCACAAAAAGAATTTTTTTTAGCTTTTTATTTACAATTAATTATTATTTGTTTTTTGACACAAAAATGTATTTAAGTGATCTGCAATTCATTTATACATATTTACATACAGTATAAAGCATATTTCTCACAATGGACCAGATCCAGACCTGTGTGCAAGGTCTGTTCCCTCACACAAAAGAGAAGACTAATAACCAAGGAAATAACCACCCAGCCACCCAGAATAAAGCCACCCATTATGACAAGTATGCAACAGTGGGTTGTTTCTAAGTTGCAGAAGGTCTACAGAGCTTGTGTAGCGAAAGCAGGGAGGACATAGAGTTAACTGAGAGACTCCCAGTTTCTGTAGTAGGCCATCAATCTGGGTTCCAAAATGTACCCTGGGTCAGTTGTGCTGCGTGGTATCACTGCCAATAGTCTGGAAGACCAAGGCCTACTCCTAATATAAAGCATTGCAAGAGACATTCCTCTGTTGCTCTCAGCACCTGCTTTCCATCCGTCTGTAAACAAGGAAGCAGCCAATAGGGAAGTCCATTTTCCAAAGTATTCAACAGAAAATTTAAATGCACTCACATTCTTTGAGTCTTTGCATATAATATGTATCTTGTCCTCCATCTGATCTTTCCTCTGTCTTTTACCGTTGCTTCCTTGAAATTTTCCAATTCTTAAGACAAAAGGAGAGAAAACAACTTTTATATATCGAACTGTGTATAAGATCTATTCCTGTTCTGGGATTTAGAAGAGTATACCTTTATCCTGGTGCCGATAGTGCTGTGACTGAAACAATAGTGCTGTGAGAAAGAGCCTCTTACTCTGAATCATGGTTTAAGAAGCTGTTTATTCTGGAATGAAGTTAGTTTTTATTGATACGTAGAATTAGTTGCATAGTCCATTGTTTTTTTGATATATAAAGAATTATACATTAATAGTGAGAAATAATTTTTTTTCCCTCGTCCTGGTATATTCCCTGGAGGAATGTAGATATTAAAGGAAGGGTTATGGGTCCTCTTTTTTGAATTGCAGCAGCTATAAAAGAGCACAGGTTTTGGTATTGCCATTATTTATCCATCTATCCATCAATATTTGCACCTCTGCAATTTCATGTAGTGTTACAATGGTTTCAGGGATTCTTTTAATACAAACATTAACTTTTACAAATCAGTGGCCCTCGCTATGAACCTGTGTGAAAGTCCCGGCCACTCCTGAATTCTGGCTTCTTTAACTTTAGAATATGCCTATCTCTACAAACACTTTAATAAGTCTGCAAAGTCTTTGCTCCCAAGTCATAGATAATCTACCACCCTCTACACCATAGCAGAATGGTTCCAGAAAGTCGCATTTTACAGGTCCATGGATGCACTAATATTTTCCTCTTCAGAGCTATTTCCCATATTTACATCTATGTGGTTGCAATTGTATACTCATCCCCAACAACATGGGGTAAATTTAGTTGATCCAATTAAGCACACACATTACATGCCAACAGCTGTTTCAGCACTTTGCGTAGCACCTTTCTCAGAGGATAGTCTATCAGCTGCAAGTCTGTTATACTATACTCTGATTGATGATTTTAATAATGAAAAATATCTGTAGGCAGATATACATAAACATTTCATTATTTAGCTCTTTCTAAAAATTTGTTTTCTTTCAAATACAGATCCAACAGCAAAATCTGGATCACATTACTATAATGTATCTTTTAGCGAGAGAACCCCATATCTCCCAACATTTAGGGAACCCAAAACCGGACAAATAATTTCTGCTCCTGAATCCACCCAAGCCATGCCCAACCCTACCCACATGCCCCTCTGACATGAGGCCTCTGACATGCCCCTTTGCTGCTGCGATCAAGGCAACATTTGACTTTTCATTAAACATTTTTAAAAAGTGGGACAGTCAAAAACAGGACTGTCGCACTGAATTCGGGATAGTAAGGAGGTACGGAACTCAGACAACCAGATATAAATAATCACAACATCCAAATTATGTCTTGTACTAACACGCAGCTCATGTCAGAGACTGATCTAGTCACATCTGCTGCTTCTGCAGATGTGACTAGATCAGAACAAACACATTTAAAAATCCATAAAATTAACTGTTATAACTTTTATAGGTTACACTTATGGGATACACATTTTATTAACTTTTCTAATATCCAAACATTTATGCAGTGGCTCTTCTCGTTGTCATTGCAAATTCTTTGCACACCTCATAAATGAATAAAATAAGTTCAGACCTGATTATTGAACATTTAAGTCACATATTTTGTGCAATGTTAATGTAATTCCATTGCAATATAATAATTTCCTCTGTCTTTGATATTAATATGATATTGTTATATATTTCAGACAATGTGAACACTTCCCATTATTATAATTGTAATTACATTTGCATATTTATTAAAAAATTTTTTTACTATGGCTTTTGTTTAAGTCTTGCTAATATGAAGATGTAGATTTAAACTCTTGTCTAATTAAACACAATGTAGGATATTAACTATATACTGACCTCTAGTCCAATATTTTCTTATGCTTGTTGCCTCCTCTCCATAATTATATAAATTATTCATTACAGAACACAATTTCCTCTTTCTCTGGTCAGAAACATGTCAATTAAATCAATTGGCAGTAAATCTGATTGGCATGCTGACTCATGTCTGACTGAGATCTCCTGGGACGTAGACAAAGGCTACCCTATCTCACTGAGCATGAACAATACAATAGACATACTCCAGTCTGCTTTTAGATAGGTCAGAGTAAAGTATACTGGATAAGTAAACGATAGATAGATAGATAGATAGATAGATAGATAGATAGATAGATAGATAGACAGACAGACAGATAGATAGACACAAATAGATAGATAGATAGATAGATAGATAGACAGACAGACAGACAGACAGACAGATAGATAGATATAGATAGACAGACAGACAGATAGATAGACACAAATAGATAGACAGATAGATAGATAGATAGATAGATAGATAGATAGAAATAGATAGATAGATAGATAGATACAAATAGATAAATAGATAGATAGACACAAATAGATAGATAGATAGATAGATAGATAGATAGACACAAATAGATAGATAGACAGATAGATAGATAGATAGATAGATAGAAATAGATAGATAGATAGATAGATAGATAGATATATGGGCGTAACTACTATAGCAGCCATAGAGGCAGCTATGGGGCCTGCAGCCCTAGGGGGCCCGTCAGCCCCATTGCCGGATTACCCAGGCTCCCCAGCAGTCAGAGGGAACAAGATCCCTTAAATGGACCCACAGCCAGATTTACTGTTGTGTTTCTTATTGTTTTTATGTATTTTACTTCAGTTTGGGTCCCCCATATTTGTATATGTGTATAACATATACATATATATTTTTTATTTTATTTATTGGTTTTATAAAAGGGGGCCCCGTTGAAAGGTTAGCTATGGGGCCCAGCCTTTTGTAGTTACACCCCTGGATAGATACAAATAGATAGATAGAAATATAGATAGACACAAATAGATAGATAGATAGATAGATAGATATATTTATTTTAACATTCTTCTTTGCTATAGACATGTAGTGCCTCACTTATAACAGAAGAAAATCCTAATTTGCTAGGGTCAGTCTGAATGACATAAAGGCGGCACATTAATCTGGACTTCTAATATCTAACCACTTTCAGGCTGAGCAGCAAAGTTAGTTTTGACTGTGTAAAGCCTGACATTGGTTGCCATAGGAACTGTCTGGGAATCCTGTGAATTGAAATTTGGTTACAAATCGCAATGTAGAGTTTAATTAGTGTTATGTGCCATAGATATTGGACAATGGGCTGTGATTCTATTAATAGCAATATGACCATATAAATACCTATTAGTATCACAACCATTATGCTGTGTATTAATACAAGTGAATAATAATAATATATAATTTTTTTACGATTATGAATCTGTACTATTACTTTATTTTTGTGAATTAACGTGAAGTAAGTGTGGGTTGAACAGGGTCAGGATTAATGGTATAAAAATACATATGTATAAACATGTTCTAGAGTTAATTAACATACAGACACATAAACAGAATCATAAAGGACTAAAGGATAAGTAGATTTATCCAAACTTCGAGGTGTTGCCCTTGGCAACCAATCTAATTGTAGTTATCAACTTCTAGAATGCACTAGATAAATGAAAGCTACAATCTGATTTATTGCTAAGGGTATTACTTTAAATTTTAAGTCTGATAAATCAAATGAACGCGCCAATAGATTAAGGGTTTATACTGTAGGATATGGCATGATATTAATAAACCCAAGTAAGAACAACAAATATTTACAGCTGTACCAAATGTTAGAATATGAAAATGTATCACTATGGGATCTAGTCTTTAGCGAATTTTAATGGCTTGCCAAAAATCATGCATCAGTTTAGTCTGAATAAATATATGCTAAAGTATAAAACAGAAATCAGCATATCAGATTAAATAATAAGAACAGAAAAGAAGTAATGCAGCGTTCAGATTGCCTGCGGCCAAAAAGCCGAAATCGGCGGCTTCCAGCTAAAAGTATCACAGGAAACGCAGGCTTTACAGTGAAGCCGGGGAGAAGCGAGAAGGGGAGGGAACCTAAAAGGACTGTGATCGTAATGATCACATGTCTTTTTAGGCCTATCGCCTCCCCTCATACGCGCTGGAGCTGGCCTGCCGGCTCCAGAGCGTTCAGTCTGCTTTAAGAACGGCGGCGAGCCGCCGAAAAGCCTTCTTTCAAAAGGCATAGATCACATTGCCTTGAAACGGCGCCTTTTCTTTGGCAATCTGAACGGGGTATAAATAGAGATTCAGTTGAACTTCAGGGCCTTAATTTACTATGCAGGGAGATTTCAGGGAGACTGAAAAGTGGGGATGTTGCCCATAGCAACATTCAAGCTCACATTCTTCAGTATGTAATATGAAAATGAGAGCTTGACTGTGATTGGTTGCTATGGGCAACATCCCTGCTTAGTAAATTTAGGCCCAGATCTTCAGATTCTTGTCTTATGCAAGGTAATCGATAAAATGAGTCTGAGATACAAGTGCACAAATCACAAAAAAACTGAATTTGAATAAAAAATGTAATCGTAAAGCTGTAAACTATTGAAACACCTTGTAGCAAAATTACTAATCTACTGTAGGTCTGCTCTAAAGGAAACCACCAAAAAGTAAAAAACAAAGCAATTCTTTCTCCATTGATGTGTATGTTTCATAATTACCTCTCACAGAAACTGATTTTTCTTTTCATAGTTCCCACGAGAAGAGTCTCAGTATAAAACATTTTGTACAAAGGACAATATTCATTTAAACTTCTCATGGCAGAAACATTTGGTCCTATTAGTCCTTTTTTGCTGTCTAGTCTGGATGCCTGGACATTTAATCATACCTTACTCAATACGGGTTTGGGGATCATGGAGCACTACAAACCCTATTGTGTAAACATCACATTTAATTTAATTTATAGACTTTTTTTACGTATAATTCACTTGTGCACCTGATTAAAATTAGAGAGATGAGTGGTTTTATTAAACAGCATATAGAGAATAAAAGGCTTTATCTGGAATGGGTGGGGGGCACACCTAATACACCTAAAAAGTCCTTTCATTTTTAGCCTTCGCAATAGGGCTCCATAATGCTTTATTATGCCATAGATAATCTTTATTATTGCATAGTAGTGTAAAAGTCTGGTTTTTATTGCAACATTTTTATGAATATATAAATTTTTTCTTACAATACTTTCTTAATAAAATAGTATGTATGGGTATTATTGAATGAAGGATTAGAAAGCAACATGAACACGCTGAATTATGGTTTAATACAGAATTTACAAACTTACAAGCCAAAAATTACGAGTGGGCAAAACTATGTTGAATTGCAGGGGAGGTAATTTTTATTAGATGCAAACAGTGGACCGGATACAGACCTTACGTGCTACTGACTTACTCATGACATACTCACGAGTGTGCAAAACCATGTTGAATTGCAGGGGAGTTACATTTCATTAGTTGCAAACAGAGAGAGATGATGTTTTCTAGCCCAAGTCTAATGACAGTGTAAAAGTAACGCAAAATACAATAATAAGGTATTCTCACTGCATATAAATAATAACATTCATTTTATGCAGTGCTCATTTTTGCTCCTTGAAAAACTCTGGATACTCTCCGGGTGTCAGGACACCTGGGGCTGGCCCTAAAATGTGGAGGAAATCAGGATGACCGAGCAAAATCTACCTGAAATATTTTCTTTACAACAATTGATATTGATGTTCTCAGTTCTCATAAAAGAAATTTGTAAAGGATAATAAGTCCAGAGAGAAAGACGTGGCCTTGGCTTTGTTATGGAGCACAGCAACATTGATAATTGCCTCTGGCAACTTCTGGCATCTAAAATAATACCATAAATGTACGAAAACAAACAATATAGGAATTCCAAATGATCTACAATTTCTTAGGAATTTTATCGCCATTATGATCATCCACTACACGATTTTTAGCCAAATATCCATGATAATCGTGGATTTTGGCTAAAATCGTTGTAGTGGATGGCCAGCTATAGACATGACTCCTAGTAAGTGCAAATGTTTTGACATATGTGGTGCGAAACAACAGCAGATTTGTGTTTCATTTATGATATAAATATATTATATTATGTATCAGATATATTGTAATGTATATATCTATCTTATAAATAGGACCTTTTAACCAAATACAAGTAACAGTATTTACTCTGCAACATTACAATATTGTGACTGCACATGAAATGAAGCAGAAGATGACATCATATTATATTAGGTGAACATTTTATTGGACCTACTGCATGAGACTATATACTAAATAGTGAGCAGGCTCTCCATGACACAAGCAATGAACCACAAACACCACCCAGCTAAAAGAAAGAGGCCTTCACATGGATATAAACCATGGCTCAACACATCTATAACAATACAATAGACTCCATTGATTTCATTGTAAGGCATTGTTAGGTCTATGAATGCATTGACACAGATTCTATTGATTATGAACTATAAATACAACATAATTATAGATATATATCCTATTCTTCAGAGTCACCATCCCTTTTTGGTCATACAGTAGCACATAACTCAGAATACTCCACAGATAGCATATTGATTAACTGAACTACAGTTATATATCTGACATATTTTATACCCACCTTGATACCCCGTTCACAAAAAAGTCTATTACCCGGGTAATTCAGTGAATTTCCTGGGTTGACTGAACTACCAGGGTAGTGTGAATATTGTGAACGGCTCTAAAATTACTACTAACTACCCTGGTTTATTGTGAACGGTGTNAATTGTGAATTACCAGGGTAGTTNNTGANTTACCAGGGTAATTCAGCTCTGTGAACAGGGTTAATTACCAGGGTAATTCAGATCCACAGCTGACAACCCTGCTCGTTAAAAACAGATTTACCAGGGTAGTTTATGTGAACGGGGTATTGGTGAACATTTTCCATTATGTGTATTTAGCTTCAAACCTATTTGAGTCAAAAGCTGGCCACACACGGGCCGAATTTCGTTCCTACCTCACGATATTCGTGAGGTCGGAACGAAATTCGGCCCGTGTGTGGCCAGCTAAATACATATTTACTACTTAATGGTTTCATGTTTCATTAACAATAGTGACCTAAACTCTATAAAACACACTTCGCATGATTAATTTTATTTAATATAAAAGAAGGGCTGATTTGGAGCTATGAGCAAAGATTACCAAGCAAATTCTACACCTCAGCTAAGTCATGACACATTATAGTCTATAATGTTCTAAAATATAAAATATAAAACATTTAGTGACAAAACTTCATGACAAAGCTGTTCAGTATTTTTGTTCTACATCCAAAAACAAAGTTACCCTTTGCATACCTATAATAAAATTAATAGAATATCTTGCACAGGGTTGCCAAGTATCTGTGAAATTCCAGGAGAGGCGAGCCTAAATTTCAGGCAATTCTCCCGGTATCGCCAGGGCTGCCAAGAGAAATTTTGGGCCCCAGTACAGCAACTTTATGGGGCCCCTCATATTTAATATTCACAATTTCCTTCCGCTTCTATGCAGCAGCACACCGTTGCCATCCATGTTTTCACACCATTAGGGTCATANCTGTGTTCCCTTGACAGTATACCTAGAAGGTTGAAAACACTAGACCTACAGAGACAAAAGTTATATATATATAAAAAGTTATACATTATATATAAATTGTCCAATGATGGGCTACAGGCTTCTCTTTTTTACACATAAGAGCGGCTCTCACTACATATCACTCTCAGTCAATTGCAATCATGGGACCCCTGTCAACTCCGGGACCGGGTAAAGTGTACCCTCTCCCCCCCTCTCTCAACGACCCTGGGTATCGCGGGAGAACGGAGTCATGCCTCAGCCCTGATCATTACAATGATGGGTGGGGCTTGATAGTTCTACCGATAACATTGCAACATGGTTATTTCAGTAGCAATTTTATTTCCTGTTTGGAAACCATTGGACCATATTATGCAGCATATATTATGCAGCATATATTATGCAGCATTACACTTGTGTCATTGTCAGTGCAAAGAACAGAGGTGTAACTAGCCAGTAATTTCTAATCACATATTCTAAATACTCTCACATGACACACAGTTGACATGTCCTTTTAAGTTCAGATATTGCAAGTAGCAGATGTTCAGATTAATAAAAAGAAAAGGTCCTATATCTAGCGATCATCCCTATGATTAAAGTGCGCAACCCTTTTAATGCTGCAGTATATAATAAAGTCATGACAGGGGACAGGACGACACTAAGGATATGAATTTGTGCATCGTATATAGGTCCTGCCTCAGATTTGAGAAGTCTTGCTAAATCCAGTCATTTGTATTCAGCACGCTGACAAATTAGAATGGGCAGTTGTATTGCAGCATCTTTCACAATGACATGCTATGGCCCTTTTTCCAGAATGTGTTTCATTTTAAGAAAGGAAGTTTTGCAGTCAGATGCCAAACAAGCAAAGATCTACATAAATATCTACATAAATAACCCAAATAACCTTAAATCTTAAATTAGCTGAGCTGCTATAAAGGCATGGCCCTAGTTACAGTATTGCATTAGAATGTTTTACATTGTGCTGTTTAAGTATTATCTGCATGTCTTGTACAGATACACTATTTAATAACATAGGAACCTAATTGTACCCATATCTTTCCATTTGAAATGCTGGCAGGTGTTTATTCTTTTCATAGGTGACAAAGACAATCACAAGACGTTTCAGACCGAGGCCCCGGATCTCACCATGCAGACACATTTGTTAGTATGTACTGAATTAGGCCATTCAGCTATCTGTACAGCCAGATTCCCCATTCACACATACATTAATGTAAAGTGATCAGTATTGTTTTCACTCTTCTGCAGTTTTCATTAGCAACCTAATGCAGTGTGACAGCCTCAATGAATTCTCAATTTAGTTATATTAATGGAAAACTGACATTTATGGCAAACTATAATCAACATGCATTTTAAGACACAGATATCGCTATAAAAATGCAGCAGTATAATTTAGCATCCATTGCTCCAATGAAAGAACAAACAATTGTGTCTCTTTTATTTTTTGCGCTTATCAGAAGCATCAGTAGCTGACAGAGTGGCTTAGCCTTAATGCCACTGACTCTGAAGTGTGTCAAGCCGGTTTAAATAACAATGTACTGTCTTCCCTTATGCAAGTGAGCCCTTTGGGGCCATATTAAAATGATTAATATTATAATTTCATGTGATGTAACTGCAAGAGAATAGAAAAGAGCATTACTCTAGGAATTCAGTGTAAATCACAAATGAATTTGAACATACATATTTCACTAAATAACCATTGTAAGCATGCTGAGTTCCTTGGTAATGAGCACAAACAGTCCATTACCGGTGTTCTACACTTCACACAGTCATGGACTACTGTTTATCATGCAGACACTGTAACAGGTCAAACACTGATGAAGAAGCCAATTTGAGTTCTGTGGTGAGAGAGGGCACAGACAAATCATTTTTACTATTTGGGAATGCGTGCAATGGGAATGTAATTAAACTGTGAAAGTTATCTCGCACCCATTGTAGGCAGCCATATTATGGTCTAAACCAGTGATAGAAAACAGGCTGCGAGGTTAATGTGGCCCTCAAGCCGCCACCTGTTGTCCTCTGTTCATTTCTTTGGAAAGGTAAAGTAATGGGCTGTTAAAAAAAAACAAAGTGCCACATCTGAGGTGTTTCAGGTTATGTACCAATATTCCGTCCATTAATATCTGTATATCTCGTGTTGTTACTGCATAGCCCCCAACCCAGGGCCGGCGCGCCCATTAGACGAATTTGGGCGGGCGCCTAGGGCGGCCAGCCGAGCAGGGCGGATACGGAGGAAAAAAAAGTAAAACAAAAATTAAAAAAACGTAATAAATAATTAATAACCGGGAGGGCGGACGGCACTACTCTGCCGCCCTCCTCTAAGGTCATGTACCAGCGTGACGTGATGACGTCACAACACAGCGTCATTCTCCGACAGGGGGCACGGTGCTAGGTCTGCCTAGGGCGCCCGCAGACCTATGCGACCCTGCCCCAACCCCTCCAACCATCATAAGCTTACAGATGCGTTGTAAGGGAAAAATAGAATATATATGTTATTTCTTATTTTAATAAATTGCATGTATGTAATAATGATCACAATTTTTTTACAAAAAAATATATAATTGCTTTAATGTCAAAGTTGCAGACTTCTATTATGCTCTGACATTGCAAAAATGCAGTCATTTAAAATCCTATTTTAATACACGGGAAACTGCAGAGACTGTGGCTGTAGAAGCACAGGAATAAATGCACTAAGTTTGGTAGTGAGAACGCCATTTTATTCATCACCAGAATACATTTTGCTAAAATGTCAACCAACCTGGGAAGTGATACAAACTGAAATGTCTACCTGAATGAAGTAACTGTCACTGCTTATCTGCTGACATCATGCCAAACTATTCTTCTCTATTCTTTTCTCTATTATACTTTTCTCTATTATACTCTGTTGGAGCTGGTAAACTCTTTCCAAAGTCAGAAAACTTCCCAAACCACACAACTATGATATTAATATTGAAAACTATATCACTTTTTTTTGGTGATGGCATTGACCAGTACATTTTATATAGTATATTGCAATTCAGCAGTGGTCTCAGTGCTAATTTACATTCTCAGGGAAACATGCAAGTGACCTTTCCAAGAAAAGACCAGTAAAGTAAACACTTTTTTTCATTAGCATCTCATGGATGTAATTAATTGACTATTTAGTAATGCAAGAATGCACAAAATAAGACCATGGATAATGTGAAAATAAACACTTGAACTTGAAAAGGTGTACTTATTTTTGTTTTTATAGTGTAAACTCTCTAATTAGAATGAAAAGTATTTTCAGATATTTCCTTTGTTTCTTCTAGTGAACATGGTCATGGCGCGTATAGAAATATTCGCAGAAATGCTCATAATGCAATAAATTTTGTCCGGCAATTCGGAAAAAATATAGTTATTCCATATACAGAGGTGTGTCAAAGCAAGAACACCCTTATTGCTTTAATTTCAGATACCTTAAAGTAGGGCTAATAGTTAACTAATTGTGCTACTGGCATGTGTTCCTATCATGGGCCATTTTGAAAAATGTTTTCTTTCTTTTTTCAAAAATGTTGGGGGTTGAAAACTTCAAAATCATAGAGTTCTGAATATTAGTGGAGGAAATGGACACAGTGCAGTCAGGAGTCCATTACACAAATGCCCAATGAAGGACACTTTATTTGGATGCCTAAAAGATGAATCCAGGAGGCGTACAACATCATAGGTTGGGCCTTCTGCAGCACCCTTGGTGCGACCTGTGATTATATTATGTGAAGTGCACAGTGGTTCTCCTTATGAACAAGCAAAACCAACAACTTTCTTTTCTTTTTCTTTTTTTACATATTTCTTTATTTTTTGGGACACTAAACTGTTATGAACCCCTCTTATCCACTCCCTAATATCAGCTATTATCGGGTGGGAAAGGGAGATCCCTGAGGAAATGTCCTGTGACGCCATATAAAAATGGTGTTTATAAAAGTATTAACAATTAGCAATTCGCATTGACACTTTGTAAATATATGCTATATATGCTTATTTGACTAGTACTAGTTAAATAGATGCTACATGGTAGGCAAAGCCCTTGGACTCTATCACCCACTCTTAGTTTTACATCATAAAGGACATGTGGCTGAAATGGTTGGTCTGTTAAGGTCTCCACAAATGAAAACATTTTGGTGTTTGGTTAAGAAAAACTACCAGAGATTTTAAGGCTAAAGAGTGGTACTCATAAACAAAGACAATAGTGTCCATAGTGGCAAATTATGAGTATAACAATGGACCGGATCCAGAATACCGACCTCTGCCTAACTTCCCCACAAATGCGAGGATGGAAGTGGTAATGCCAAAGAGTGATAGGGAAGCATGACAACATCATCTGAGCTGCGCGTCTGTAAATTATAGTTAATTCCAATATTGGGCTATTACTTGTCTGACTTTTGGCCTGATTCAGTCAGCTTACACATAAGAGTAGAGATTCACAGATCTGCACAATAAGACAGAGTTCAAAATTGGGAACAAAAAGTGACTGATCTACCTGAGTCAATTTGCTCCGCAAGACTGTAAACTACTGTAGATTGTTATTGTTATGACTATTATTTTTAATAACGCTTGTGGTGCCACAAAGTTTACACAGCACTATGCAATACAATACAATACAATAGTGGAAAATAAATAAAGTTCTAGGGGTATGTCATAATAACATAGAGGCTATGCTAAAGTATACTATGTAGCAACAGTGGATACAGACATAGGAGGGCTAAGTTTAAAATGAGAGTTTTAATGCAATAGTCCTGTTTCCTTAGTATGTCCAATTAAAAAATGCTATGGGCCCGATTCATTTCCCAGCAAAGATGGCAAAAAGCGCCTATTACAGTAGACAAAATTAGAATCTTTTTATATACGGTTATATGGGCCACAAATAATAATCTGTAAATTAATCTTGTGTGATGTACATTCCAGAATGCACATTGCCCTTAATGTTTTTAAACACACTGCATACACTATACTGTGTATATGCAGTTTATACTGAATAGCAGCACAATTCAAACCCACAAATGTTTTATTTTTTCTGTGTTTTGATTTTGAATAAACAAAAATTTTTTGATTTATTTATGTTTAAAACTTTTGTTATAATTAAACAACACGTCATTAAAGCCACTTTAAATGAATGATAAGAAAAAAACATTCAGTTGCATTAAATATCTCAGCCTATTTGCTTAAATATCCATTTCATATGTTTTATGCATGCCCAGTTGCTGCTAATGGAACTCCGGATGAAGTGTACACATTTTCAATAGCTTTTGTGCACCTCCTCTGTGCTTAGACTCTGAATTAGGTCCATTGCATTTAAATACATAAATAAAAGAGTCATTTCAAAATGTTATCTTTGTTCGGGGTAGTGCCCCATTTTGAAACCGTAATGATACCAAAAAAAAACAACTTTAATACTATATAAAGGGTTTTTGTAACACTTCTTTCTATAACGAGCATGTACGTCTACCCATGAGATATTAACCTATTCAATTATTCTCTAAAACCACAATGACAGGCCCCATTTTTCTTTTTAAACTTGTAAAATACCTTCTTAATCAGTTGAAGCTTTTCATTTGCATTCCCCGCAGGTTGGAAAGAAGGTGGATGGTGTGGGGGAGAAGATAAGGAACTGAAAAGGTAAGCATTTCTGGAACAAATGACTGGTACAGAGGTAGTGTGCCTTAAGATATTGAATGACATTGAGTTAATTCACCGTGACAGGTCTTCTTAAAATGTATACTATATACGATTCAGTTTGAGGTAGAGAATGATATATATATATATATATATATATATATATATATATAAGCACAATATATTCAAAATACTGGTGCTTTTATAAACTATATACATACATTGCTATTATCCATATTGCATATATA